>CM072817.1:51678598-51887027 GCA_036937905.1 Salvia rosmarinus
CGAGCTTCCTCGATCCTTCGCTTTATCTCGATCGATAACTCGACCGTCTGCTGAACCATCTCTCGTCCCAACATCTTCTCGCCCACTTCGTCCCAATAAAGTGGCGATCGACACTTCCGTGATAACGCTCATAGGAGCCATTCCTATGGGGCCCGATAACTATCAAGATATGCAAACTCTACCAAAGGTAGTATCTCTTCCCAATTTCTCCTCCGTCGGGCCACGATCGCCGCAAGACGCCTTCCAAAACCTGACCGCTCTTCCGATCGACCGTCCGCTTGAGGATGGAATGTTGTACTAAGATTCCTTGGTCCCTACGGCTTCCTCGCATCCTCCAAAACCTCGACGTGAACCCGGTCACTTCTAACGAATCGATACCGCACACCAATGAATCACGCATCTTATCTCTGTAAATATCCAACCCGCACGTCACCCGAATCGGTAAGAAATGAGTCGATTCGCCACCTATCGACGACAACCCATATAGCGGTGTTTCCTCCTCACGACCTTTGGAAAACTCACCACAAAATCCATACCGATATGATCCCATTTCCATTCCGGGATTGGTACGGTTGCAACAATCCCGACGGACGTGCTGGTGTACTTTCACTTGTCGACAAGCCAAACAACGCTCCACAAACGCGTTACATCCTTTTTCATCCCTTCCCACCAAAAGTTCCTCTTAAGGTCTCTCAGACATTTCGGTGCTTCCGGATGAGTCAGATATTGCCTCACGAGCTTCACTCATAATTTTATCTCTCAATTCTATGAAAGGCACACATAACCTTCCTAATAGTAGCGTTGTCTCTCGCCTGGAACCCCTTGCTATCTTCTAGCCTTGCTTTCAAACGTATCTTTCCAAGAATTGCCTCTCGTCAAGACTTACGATGGCTTCTCTCGTGTCCGATTAGTCGCTGTCGCATGAATCCTTGACCGATTCCTGCGGTGAATCACTTCCAGCCGAGCTTTAAACTCGAATAAGCTCTTCTCATGTAAGAAGACATCCCAACTTCGCCTCGACTTGCGATCGAGGGCATCTCGCTACGACATCGCTTTTCCCGTGATAATCGATAGCAATCATAATCCTTACCAACTCCACCATCTCCTTCGCTTCATGTTCACTTCTTTTTGTTCAAAGAAGTACTTGAGTCTTGATCCGTGAAGATTTCACATTTAACTCCATAGAGATAGGCTCCAAATTCAACGCATGAACGATCGCCGCTAACTCCGTGATCGAATGGTAGCTCAACTCGCGGTTTCAACCGACGAGACGCCAGAAGCTATAACCTTCGTTCTCGCTATGAGAACGCAACCCAAACCAAGTTTGATGCATCGTAGACCACAAACCCATCGCTCCTTCCCGCACCCGCTAACACCGAGCGTTGTTAGCTTTTTCTTAACTCCTCAAAACTTCGCTTCACAAGCTTCGACCATGAAAACTCTGATTCTTTCCCGTAAGTCACACCATCGGCCTTGCCAACTTCGAAAACCCTTCGAGAACGCTATAATATCCCAAGCCTAGAAAGCTCAACCTCATTGGCATTAGTCAACCTTCCACATTTACCGCTCAACCTTCATCGGGTCGACTTTGATTCCTTCAGTATAATGACGTGTCCAAGGAACATCACTTCTTTGAGCCAAAATCGACTCTTACTATACTGCATACAACCTCTCGCTTAACGCTTCCAAAACGGCACGGAGGTGTTCTCTATGACGACGCATTCTTGGAATAGATGAGAATATCATCGATAAAACCAAGACGAACTATCCGTGATAATCGATGAAAACCTCATTCATCGATCCATGAAAATCGCCGCGATTGTCAAACCAAACGGCATCACGATGAACTCGTAGTGCCCATACTGTCTCAACGCGTCTTCGTAACGCCCTCCTTTCTCGATCTTCAGCTGGTAGCTCGACCTCAAATCGATCTTAGAGAAGACACTCGCCTCGAGTGTCAAAAGATCGTCGATCCGGAAGAGGATATCCTGTCGACGCCACTTATTCAGTTTCCGTAGTCAATGCACATCCGCATCGACCCATCCTTCTTCGATCAACGTAATCGGGCGCCCCCACGGCGACAACGCTAGGTCTGGATAAACCTAGATCCAAGTACCGCAGAATCAAGGCCAGCTCTGCAATTCTTTAGGTGCCATTCTCAGGGCCTTGATATCGTGCCGCTTCCCTCGTTCCGCATCAATAGTGAATTCCACTTGTCTATCAGCGGTAACTCGCAAGTCCTCCCGAAACACGTCCGGATATTCACACACCACCGTTCCTCTCGCAACTACTTACGCCGTTTATCGCCTCGCAAACTTACCAAGAAAGTTTGATCCTTTCCTTCCATCATCCTCAACGCCTCGGCCGAGATCATCGCACGCAAACACCCATCCTTACGCCGTGGAAACAAACTTCCACCTTCGCTGTTCGAAAAGTAACTTCTCGAGACAACGATAGTTTCCATGTGCTTTTCCAACCAATCCATGTTAAAGATGACATCGAAATCTTCCATTCCGATGACATGCAATTGACAAAGACCTTCGCTCACGATTTCACCTCCGGTTCGCAAATATCTTTTGCTTTAGCACTTCTCGACGGATGCTAATTTGGTACTGCGATTTGGGTACCAAACCCAACCTCTCACACGCGATTCTCGAAACGAAGAACGAGGCCCCGTATCAAACAAAGCGAAACGTATATCACTCATATGGATTATACCGCAAGATTTCCGGAGCTGAGCTCGTCAATCTGCAGCGTACACCTGCTTCGTCATGCGGTGGCTTTGTTTGTCGCCAGGTGACCTCCTCCGTTGTTTGTCTCCCAATGAGCTCGATTCTACCGCGAGCCGACGTTCACTGTGCGGCCGCACCCGGGTCCTCCCACGGACAATTCTAACAGAATGTCCGTGACTTACAACGATAGCACTTTGCTACCGCCCGCATCACGCAAATGATTCCTTGGCATTTCGCACCAAGGTTTTTCCACACCGCCGCATGGGTTGGAAATTCTTCCCGTCGCTTTCTCTCAATACCCGATTCCTGAATCATCGACCGCCTCGTTCCTCGAACACCGATCGCTTTTCCTCGATCTTCCCATTTCCTCTACCTCTTCCTCCGCCGCTGGCTGTCCGGTGGCATCGTTTTCCCGCAACATCGACTCAATGTTTAATGCCCGTTCCGATCGCGATACGCCGATCTCCCTCGATCGACGAGCGAAATTTGATCTCGCCGAGTCCTTCCTCAACTCGTCTCGCTCGGCGCCTCGCGTCACTCGTGTACGTAGTATAACGTGATGCATTTACTGAACGAAGATCGATTTCGCGTGACCGCCTTCTTCCTCGACGAAGATTCCGTAACTCGCTTTTGCCTTCCTCGTAAACGCCGTGCACGCATTTCTTCCATGAGTTCTTCCTCAAATCTTCCCACGTATACCTTGCCCACGCTCCGGTGTTAGGTCCTTCACGGATTCCCACCGAAATCGCCCTCGCTAGTCAAAGATCGCGCATTCAGTTTTTCCGCTTCTTCGCACCGATGTATTCAAGATCCTTCTCGTGATCGATCCAGCTCGCTGCCGATCGCTCACGAGACCGCTGAATGTAGGGGATTCTCACGAAAACTCTCGACGATGTCGAACCAAAGGTGGTTCTAGGCTTCTTCCACGCTAATGTTCCTCCGGTTCCTTGGTTTCGCATTCAGATCGACGTTGAAACATTAGAAACATGTTCGCATAGATAACCGTATCATCGCAAAACATATATCATCACCCATATCACATATCATCACATATAACACATATCACGCACGATCACATATAATCATGCAATCATGTCAACATATCATCGTATGCATTTCACATAACATTATCATCACACATCACATAGATCATATATCATCGGCATAGCTCATATCACATATAAGCATCAAACATAAACATCCCGCTGCTAGAGCCGTAGTATCAGAATATTCAAAGGTCCATGAAGGACTGCCAAAATACAAGATCGTAGATATGTCACCAAAAGGTCGATGTGAGCAAAAGAATCGACTATCGCAAAGATGCCGTCATTCATGCTATTGCATCATGACGCCATCGCATACACCGACTACCTAGATCCTCCCCTCCATTCTGCCCACTATTCCCTGCTCGTCCCAAATGTTCCATTCCTGCTCCTCATCTTCTTTCCTTCCAATCGTGGTTTAATTCGCCGCCTAAAAGCGATCCCGCATGGAAGCAAGCCTCGTGGGTATGATCCCATCCAAGTCAGGCCTCGATTGCCCGAGTATCGTGAAAGTCGTGCTCGAGTCCTGCTCGGCCGCTTCTTCCTCAACACGCCCGACCTCATCGTAGTCATCGCTATCCGGATCATCGGGTCCTCCGAGTCCTCACCGCCCTCCCTCATTCTCATCCTGTCTTCCTCCCCGAGTCTCCTTCCCGATGCCACCGATACGCTTATGCATGAAGATTCGACTGGGTTTCTTCCGCCACCGCCTTGGACGGACAATATCTCTCGCCCCGAAGTTCCCGCCAAAGTCGTTCCGGATCCTCCCAAGGTGGATCGCCGATGGAGGTGTAGCGATCGTGTATCCCGTCAGACGCGATCGCTCGATCGACGGTTGTTCTCCCAACGGCTCTTCGAACATCATCCCTATCATCGATCCGATCGGTCCCGGGGTGTGTCGCAACCACATCCTCCTCGATGGTATACTCAATGGTCTGCCCACGCTCCATACTCGAGCAACAACTCAAGAAAGTCCAAGGTAAGGTGCCTCGTGATAGGATCTCGCCCGAACAACACATGTCCTGCTTTCTCGCCCACGCCGCCATCCGCTGGTAGCCTTTTGGCCATCCGATAGTAGGCCTCAGATTCGATACTTTCCCACCGCCTCGGATCTTTCTCCAAAATCCAACAAATCTCCTGAATACTCCCAACGGCTCATGGACATTCCCCGGTATATTCCCCGAACTTACGACCGCTTCATCCATCCTGTGGATCTTAACCAACGTTGTCTGGGCCATCAATATCCATAAACCTACATGTTAGTTCACCATAAAACAACAACAAATATTCACGCTTCTTTACTATACCAACCATTCCGTAATCATGTCTCATACACATGTTCATTTCAACACATATCCATATCAATATCGATATTTATCATAATAATCACGAAAGCAAATCACAGATTCATTTACAAGCACTCGCTTATCAAAATAAACAAGATTTTCAATCAACAACATATTGCTATGTAAACACATAGACTTTCATCAACCATACGTGATCACATTAATCACATCATATCATATAAACGATTTTCACATCACAACCACACGTGCCCTTTTGTTCCATCAACAATCACTTCCACATCCACATCACCATCCAACCACATCTCAACTACATCACGCTTACATCACGTGAAACTCTACCTGCCAAAACACATGAAACCAAGATCACATCAAGCATCACGTAACCACGTAGCATCAAGAATAAACACATACCTCATCCCTTTTAAAGGAGGCTGACGGTGAGTCGAGGGTAGTCAGATTCGATAAATGTTTTAGAAGAACAAGTTCTAAACACTCAATTTCAAGGACACGCATGATATAAAGCAAATAAACCGCTTTGATATCGATACTAATGGACACCCAAAGCCGAAAAACTTCTCGACATTAATCATCACGCCCATTCCCGAGGAAGGCACGATGCGGGGGTGATTAGGGGTAGAGTAAGCGGGAAGAAGGGGAATACATATGATATACACGATAAGAAGATGTGACCATGAAATCGGCAAAGATCTCTATAACTAGGACATATCCTGCGGGATGGGTGCACAAACAATCCACCAATGTAATAATATCGATATCATAACCTCGTAAAACATGATTCGTTTATTATAAGTAATGCAAGAAGGCAAAATAGCATTACATCGTCAACTAGATCGGTCAACCACGTAGCATGCTCATATCGAGACTACGCAATAAATAATAAATCTTGTTCCCAATCGAAAGCAAATAAGGGACAAGAATACATCAATATCAAAGTACGATATAACACAACATCAGAAGCATAGCATGAAGAACCCGCAGCCCACCCCCTCATGCCTGCCCTTCTCCTCCACTCGGAAAGATTTGAAAAGAGTTTGGGGTGAGTACTAGCGCCCGGGTTTTATCATAAATCAAAAGAATCATGAGGCGTGTTTAGAGCACTTACCTTAAAAGGTTTAAACGTAATCCACTTCTAAGTAAGCAAAATAGATTTTCATTTTCGACACCGATCCGTTATTATTGTTACTCCATCATAGAACCATGAACCACGGCTCGGAAGCGTATCCCGCCAGCCATCACATGACATCTATTCGGCCCGAACATATCCATCCACGCCGAACGTATCCTTAACACTGTGGACTTCGTGGTCAAATCCCGCCGAACCATAACCACCTCATTACCTATCCGTGTGGACTTCGGGTCTATCCCCTCGGAACCATAACCACGTGTTCGGGTCTATCCCTTATGATCAATACTCAGAGATGGTGATCAACCCACCGAATGAGATCCGTGCACAACCATGATAGAACCATATCTTTGATCGGAACAAGTAATAATTTCACAAAACATTTTACGGCGCTATGTTTTATTTTGAAATATCGAGTAAATAACTCAAAATAAGCATATATAACCCAACCCGAAGTATCAAAACATCAACCGAGATATCTACGGATCCATGACTTCACCGATCGCTTTGGTGGGTACACGGTAACAAAGCGGAACAACTTTTGGGGTCACATCCCACAAGCAAATCAACAACGTGATCAACGAAGATCAAGCAAAACTAGGTTTCACTTTCTCGAACCCACATTTGGCACTCTCGGTTTTCAAATCAACTCGATGCGTATGGAAATATATTGGCATCAACCTATAATAGTACTTTCAAAATATGCATGCATGCAAATCTGACTCAAATCTTAGCAAGAAGCTTCAAAATCGATGCCTATCCTCGGATCTAGGATAAACCATCCAAAATCGATGCATGAAAATGGAAACATAAGCAATATGCATAACGACAACATGGAAGACAAACTATGTTGAAAATGGATAACCGGGCATGTCTTCCTTTAGAAAACTCAAGCAACGGAAAACATCCGACATGCGTAAGCGAAAAAAAAAAATCGGCATTTACTAGAATGCATAGCCCGAACTCAAAACCTAAAGGACCCATAGCGCAAGGTCTGCCGGCCACCAAAGCGGCCAACAAGCTCACGGCGGCGAGCTAACGCGGGCGGTTTAGCCAATCGCTCGCCTCCGCCGTTTCTCGCCTCGTCCTTTAGAAACCCGAGTTCTATGCTATACGATCTACTAAAAGCGGAATCAAAACAAGAAAAGGACAAAAACGGCTGCCTGGGATGGTTGATCGCGGTTGCTCGGCAGAAGAATGCGCCCGCCGAGCCTCCCGGCTCGATCCCCCACCTCCAGCCGCCCAGCAGCACTGAGTGCCTTGTCATGCTTGTAACCTCACATGCCCACTCTTCCTCGTCATCCGCCCTCAGAACAACATCCCGGGCTCGATTACCTTCTCATCCTCACATACCCACTCTTTCTCATTTTTCACCCCCTCCCGGCAGACGCATCTCTCCTCTACTCTTTTCTCATTTTTCACCCCCTCTGGCTGCAGCTGCTCGTCTGGTGTCGCTTCCATCCCATTTTCAACTATTCGGTCACTTTCAAGAGAAATGATCGTCCCGAGCTGATCCGTTGATGTGGAAAGGTATGACTTAATTTTCTTCATTCTCCACCTCCTATGGTTGTAACGGCTCAAATCGATGCCTCTCCCACCCCATTCTCAACAATTTGGTTACTTTGAGCTTGATCGGGTTGGTGTGGGAAAGGTATGACTTCATTTTCTTCCTCGTTTTCCACCTCATGTGGTACGTGCCTCATCGATGTCTCTCCTATCCCATTCTCAAGAATTGGAAGTTCATTCTCTGCGCTCTGCAATGCTCCTTAAGCATGATATTAAGTTTGCACCATTTTCATCTCTACATCAAGTGTGGAGTTATGAGCATCCATTTTTGAATGGATAGCTTCCCTTTAGCGAACTCATCCTCCCAAGCCGGGCCTCGAGGTGGGGCGGTGCTTGTGGTACTCTTGTTGCGGCGGAGGCGGAGGCAAATCGCTGCGGATATGGATACCGAGACGGGCGGCTGCTCCGATATGAATACCGAGGTGAAGGTGGTTGTTGTGGGTATGAATCTTGAGGTGGAGGGGTTTGTTGTGGAGTACGGATCTTTGCGCAAGGAGGTGGTTGCTCCCAGTAGGGATTGTAAGCTTGATCCTCATACCGCGGTGGAGGTGGTTGGTCCCGTGGGGATTGTAGGCTTGATGCTCATGGCGGGGATCATAGGCTTCTTGTCCCAAGCTTGACCGATATCCTCAAAATAGATTAACGGGCTCTTCTTCATAAGAAGTTGCCCATATCGACGACCTTTCCTCCCCCCAGCCTGTTTGCCCATATTCGCATTGTTGGTAACCCTGCATTAACAGACACCAACTACAAAAACAAGATCACATGCACCGGTGGGAGAAAAACAACAACGGCACAAAAATAAGAAAGGCAAGGAGAAGAATAAAAACGAAAAACAGGTAACATAAGAAAACGCCTAAAGTTTTCCCCGGCAACGGCGCCAAAATTTGTTTCAATCAAAAGTGTACTCTTAATTGACTCATAATCGAATGAGGTGTTATAGTAGGGAAAGTTAACCCTAGTCGTCTCTCGAAGGAAAACTTAACAGTATGCTACTAAGTTACCACACGAAATCAATTAAATTCCTAAACACTCTAATCACAAAGGGGTTGATTGATTACCTAGGCGAGGAATAATTAAAGAAGGAAGGACGAATTAACTAGGCGGAAATTGACAAAGCAGATAAATTATCTAGGCAAGAATTAAACCCTAAATCGAAGAACACGGAATCAAAATTATAAACCCTAGGCATGAATCGAAAAGATTAAACGGAAGACAAGAATACTTAAACAAATACAAATATTAATCATAACCCAACGTAGAAATCAATAACAATCAATTACGAATAGACGGAATAAAGCGATAAAAGAAACTTACGAATAAAATCAAACGATGGAATTGATATTCAAAACTTCAGAGTATGAATCCAATAATCCTTACAATAATTCTTCAATCAAAGAGGAATGAAAGAACAATAATTGAAAAGCTTGGGAGAAGGAAAAGGAATCCTCGTGAGGAGGCTTCCAACACGAAAGAAAAACTGAAAAGTGAATAATAGGTGGCTAAGTTTTCTGGCGTTAAATCAGTATTTATAACGCACAGATTTCACGCCCAGCGCCGGACGGAGCACAGCGTCGGACGCGACGAGCTCCTGGAATAAACAATCGCAGCACCCCAGCGTCGGACGGAGCGCGGCGCCGGACGCGCCGCGATTATGGAAAAGGAACACAATACGGATTGGAGTGCGGCCGGGTTGCCGGAAAGAGCTTTGGGGCAATGCCGGTTTGGCTTGAGGAGGCAGCTGGGGGCTTGAGGAGGGTGCTGGGCATGAGGAGAGCATTGGGGGAGCGCCGTTTGGCTGCAAACGCGCGCTGGGGCGAGCCCAACCGGACGCGCTCGCGCGTTCACGTGCGCGACTTCGGTGTTTCGCTCCGTTCTCTCTCGTCCGAACTCCGAATTGCAATCCGTTTGCGCCTAAAGACTCCTATCGAGATGCTATTCAATTATTATGCAGAAAAAAATCCTTGATTCCTTCTCCATTATTCATGAGAATCATTGAAAGTGTCGGCTCTCTGCACCAAGTTCCACATCGTAGAATTTCTTGTCCGAATAATGCCCAATAATGAGCTATTTCCTACATCAAACCAAGAATTAGAATTCAATATTTATAACATAATAACATAATAAATTTTGCTAAAAGTAAAACTAAAGATCGACAATTTAAATCCAAAAGCATAGGAAAATATGACCAGATTCGGACTAAACACATACAGACTTCTGTGATCTTCTACACACTGTATGATCTAACTTATATATGAGATAAGGGGACATAGATATATGCAATCAAGTAATCAATTCAGATAGGAGATTGTAAAAGTGGTAACAGGAAACATTATATACAAGCTCAACCAAAACTGCTTTTAGTATACAAATCCAACATGACCTTGGTGGGGTCCTTACCACTTCCTCTTTCCACGATCCCCTTGGTGAATCGGGGGATGTACAGCGACAATCCTATTGATAACTCTTGTAAAAGAGTTATTATGTGACCTTTTTGATGATAATAGCCTTGAGTGTTGTGTGTTATGTCCGTATGTTTGTGTTGTTTTGTATGTTTATGTTATGTTTTCGGTAAAGTGCGTGTAGGATCGAGTCGGGTGCTTTTAAGGGTTTATGTTCTTTTTAAGCTTTATTTAATCAATCTATGGCATGTAGCAGGAAGAGCGGCAGAAAAGCCGATGCCGAAGTCTGCTGAGGCGAAGCCAAGACCTAGGTCGAACTCGGGAGCGAGTGTAATATCCCGAAGAATTAAAGGCCTAATTAAGATATTTAAATTTGTAAATTAAGGTTTCGCCGAAATAATTGAATTAGTAATATATCGAATAATGATTTCGATTAATTACGAAGTAACGAATTCCTATTTTATATTCACTAATGTTGTTTTGATTTGTGATACTATTCTACGCAAGTGCACGTAATCAACAAGTAATATACGGAAATATTCCGAGATCGAATCCACAGGGAAAGCACTTTTTAAATCACGTCGAATACAATTTGTTTGTGATTATGAGAGAGAACAATTAAAGAGAACTTTTTCACCGAGTCGAGGGTGGAATTTCGCATAATAAATGATTAACAAATGATATCGTGAGGAAAAATAGACTTGATCACTGATTACACCCATGTTCGTACTCGCCACGCTTGACATTATCTTGCCTCGTTATTATGACATGAATCTTCCAACTCTTAGCATTTTTCCAAATCTAAGATTATACCCTCTAAGTGTTGGATTTGTATCCTGAAAGCAGTTTTGGTTGAGCTTGTATACAATGTTTCTTGTTACCACTATTACAATCTCCTATCCGAAATGAATACTTGATCGCATATAAGCGTGTCCCCTTATCTCATATATAAGTTAGATCATACAATGTGTAGAAGATCACGTAAGTCCGTATGATTGGTCAAGCTTAATGAGATATAAAAGTTTCACACCCGAGACAACTTGAGGACGAGTTGTCGGTATAGTCTATGTATAGATAAGAAGTGACTTGACTTGGTTGCTTGTCTATGCCGGATGCGCCTCGACGTATTGAAGGATCACGATGAGATGAGTTCTTCTATCCGACCGTAGTGAAGAACCTAGATCTCGGTGACTTCGATGATCTAATCCTCGATAAGGTATTAGGTGAGTATGAGTTCTTGACCATCACTTTGACTTGTTATGGGTGAGGTTATATGTTCTAACAAATTATTCTCCGCATCTTGGGTGGTGGCGGTGCTTGTATGTCATGCTAGTTATCCATATCGTGTCACCGTATCCGCTTAGGATGATGACGCCCCTTAAGGAGCTCAAAGGTTTATTGTACTAAACCCTGCAGTTGAGTTAGCTCAGTACAATAATAAGGTTGAGTGGTACTACTTAAGAAATGAAGATATTAATTATTTTAAGCAATGTAATGCTATAAATAATTAATGGACGCTCGATATCTTAAATACGGGATTCATAATGTCTAAGTGCAAGCCCCGACTCAACTTCGGTAATAAAGGGGTAAGTCAGCATTTATTCTCTAGTGGCATGAATAGATGTTTATAAATTAATTTATGTTCTGGGCTGAACATAAGATAATTAATTTATTTGAGGCCCATCTTTATTCCTTGCATTTGATCCTGGGCTGGCCCATCCAGGCCCGTAAGCTAGGCAAAATCGGCCCCTATGCTCTACAAGGCAAGGATTTGATTCTCTTTATCCTATAAGGATATTATTATATTTATGGGATATGCATAGATCCTTTCCATATAAGATTATGGTAATAATCCTTTCCATAAAGGTTTATGGTAATTTCCATATGGGATTATGGTAATTTTCATAAAGGATTATGGTAATTTTCATATGGGATTATAGTAATTTCCATATAGGATTATGGTAATTTCCATATGGGATTATGGTAATTTCCATATAGGATTATGGTAATGCATTATAAATATGAGGTAAGAGATTAAATCTAGGTCAATGATTAATAATCATCATCATTATTTTCGAGAATTTGAGGGTTCATCCTTTGAGAGATTTTCGAAAATTCTTGAGAGCTTGAGGGTGATTTTCGAAGCATTCTCCATAGATCGCCCTCGCTCGACATTGGAGATTGGGCAACCGGGATACTATCCGTAAGGTCAAAGCACGAGTCTCGATCCATTCGGCCTCAGCAGTTCAAAGGTAAACACGAGAAAACCCCAACGTGTTACAATTAATTATATAGGTGCATGCTAGGTATATAATCAATGTATGGTGAATTAAACATCCAAGATAGATCCTCGGGCGAGGGCTAAAACATAGTTTTCCCTACAATTGGTATCAGAGCATGGGATCAGTATCTTGGCTCTGTTGGATTAATTCACGTTTGATTATTACGTACGCAATATATTAATTGTTGAATCAGTCATTCATCGTGGCTCGTTTTTATTTTGTCGGATTTTGTTTTTCACCACGAGAAAATCCGTGGTTAGATTAGATTTATTTTTCTGTAAATCTTATCTGTAAAAGTAAAACGAAGACGAAAGTAGCCAGATCGAGACGACGGAAAAGCGGTCGTTGCGTCGCGTGCGGCGACGGCACGCAGGCATGCACGGCGCTTCATGACGCCGCCGTGACGGGCCGTGCCAGATCCATTCTTCCACCCGAATCTTGTTTGACAAGTCCGTCCATGGCCGGTGCGCGAGGCCCATTTGAATCCGGTCCATGCCCGTGCGCGCGGCCCGTTCCGAAGATTATAAAGATCCGTACTTTGCAATTCTATGTAATAGATTAGGCGGGAAAGTGCGATTCCTCGAGTGGGCCACGATGAGCGTTTTATTTTATTTTATCATTCATTGCATGTCGTGGATGTTTAAATAATGCGGTAGCATGCTATGTATGTTTAAATTACGTTGACAAACCTTTACGTGTTTTCATAATTGGATGCGCATAGTAAGCATGCTAGGTTTATCGCGTTTTCAAGCATATTTTAGAATTACTGCGAGCATGTTTTACATGTTGAGTTCTATAGACAAGCATGCTAGGATTACGTGATGCGCATGGACAAACCTTTTGAAAAAAGACTAAGCAAGCAACCCGACAAATTAATTTCTAAAATTAAAATGTCGAGACCTCCAATTTTAATCTCTAAACAAAGTGAGACACTTGTGAGTAAACGTCCACACGCGTGGCTTGCTTGCACTGTTTATCATAAGTTTGTTAGATGAGATTTCTAAATAAAACATTTTAAATCTATTGAGAAGTGGGAGTTTCATGTGTAAACATCCACACGCGTGGCTTGCATGTGCGATTTTCATAAGTTCTCTAGAGATAGATATAAAATGAGATAACAAAAGAATTTGAATTGGAAGCGGTATGGTCCGAGTGGTATGCCAATTCTAAGAATTCATTTCTGTTTGTTAAAATTGTGGTCATTGCTTAGACATCACCTCAAGTACAACTTCTGCGAAGTCCCTTCTTGCGATAGTGATGTGGTCTAGAAAGGTCCAATCGTTAATTTCATTTTCATAAGGATAAGTTGACATGGATTGAAATTAAGCGACTAAAAGGTATATTTTAGTGCGGTCGGGGGTTCGTGTGTAACGTCCACACGCGTGGCTTGCATGTGGGATTCCTTGGGCGATTGGAGGTTTCAATTAATATAGTTTTATCAAAAGGTTACAATATTATTGTTACAAATTATGTGCGATCGTATGCTTATGTGTTTACATTATCGTTTCGGATATGTCTCTTACGATTATCAATATGCTCGCACAAAATCCCTTATCGGGTCCAAATTTTATCGAGTGGAAGCGAGACATTGAGAATGTTCTTCTTTGCGGAAGAAAATCTGTTTGTACTCACTACCCCGTCCCAAGCCTCTAGACAGTTCATCTCTCGATGAGGGCGCAAGCGAGCACGAGAAATGGGACAAATCAAATAGAATGGCAAAGTGTCTTCTTTTGGTCACCATGTGCGAGTCCTACTGCAACTCCAAAGATCAAGAGATGGAAGATGCACCACGATATGGCTAAGTCTTATGAAATAGTATGAGGTCGGACGAATCGCTTGTCATAATTTGACAAAATAAATAATGTCAAGTTCAATGAAGGAAAGCGATTCGGTGCATAACCATGTAAAGCAAATGATTAATCTCTTGGAGAGCTCGAATTGGTTGGAGGATATATTGATGGCGTAGTCGAGATCGATATGATCCTCAACACTTTGCCCAAGTCTTTTGATGACTTCCGTTATAAAGCGCCCTTTATGATAAGAGTTATACTCTAGATTCATTCTGCAAGAGGATCTAGTAAGAAGAAGGCAAAATGGGCAAGGTGCACGATCTTTAATACGCACCTCGAAAACCACCGCTTTATCGAAGATGAAAAGGAAAAGTGGAATTCAAGAGATGCTAAGGCTAAAGAAAGAGTGGGAGTAATACAAAGGGCTCTACCAAATGTTTGAAAAGCGAAGGAGAAGGCAAATGCTTGAGTGAAGTGAGGCGGGCATTGGAAGGCTAAGTGCCCCAAGCTCGAGGCTCTAGAGTGCGCCATTGCTTTAATAACGAAACATGTTTAGCGACTTGTTCTACCCATTCTTGGGTAGTAGACAGTGATCGATCATGTTTGTTACACCTTGCGAGGGTTCTGCGGACAAGGAGATGAATGATGGCGAGATAACGATCTCCATGGGCAGCGGGAGAAAGTCGAGGCCGTTGCGATCGGAGATGTTACTTTATGTTTTGAGAAAACAGTTTAGTTTTAAAGGCGTTTTATATGTGCGGATTTTCGTGGAACCTTGTTCTGTTTGAAATTGTTTATTCATGGATATTGAGTTGTTTTTGATAGTGGTGTTTCTATCATAAGAAATAGCGAAGTTATCTTTGTAGGCACATTATATAATTAAGCTTTATACTATTTACGCAATACATAATACCTATAACTATGTTGCATCTACATCAAACCTTAAAAGAGAAAGTTTTCTTCACAAGATGACACTCTTTTACGTGGCATCTTAGATTAGGTCACATCAATCTAAATAGGATCCAAAATCGGCTAAGAATGCACCGTTGGGTAATCTCACGGTTACTCTGTTCCCGATCTGTGAATCACTGTATACAAGGTAAGATGTTGACGGACCTTCAAAGCGAAGGGTCGTAGAGCCAAAGAAATGTTAGAGCTAGTCCATTCGACTGTGTGGACCGATGTCCACACAAGCTCGTGGAGAATGCAGTATTTTGTCACTTTCATTGACTATTACTCAAGGTGCGGATCGTGTACTGCCTTCACCGCAAGTCTCGAATGCTTTGAGAAATTCAAAGAATTTTAGGCGAAAGTGGAGCGAAGCTAGGTAAGAGTATCAAGTCATCGCGTTACGATCGCGGTGGCGAATACCTCAACAACGAGATCATGGACTATCTGGTGAAGTGTGGGATTACCTCCCAACAGACTTCACCGGGCACATCATGACAAAATGGTGTGTCGGAGCGAAGAAATAGGACTCTTTTGGAAATGGTTAGATCAATGATGAGTTATGCAACTTTGCCTATTTAGATTACGGGGTATGCCTTAGAAGCGGTGACATACTTGCTAAATCTAGTACCATCAAGTCGATCGAAGAGACCCCTTTCGAGTTGTGGTTTGGGCGCAAGTCGAGTTTAAGCCACATAAGGATATGGGGCGATCCGGCTATGTCTTTGAACAAGAAGGCGACAAGTTGGAGGCTATATCCGACGCAAATTTGTTTATTGGCTATCCTAGAGGAGCGAAATGTGGTTTATTCTATAGTCTAAGGATCGGAAGGTCATTATTAGCACTAATGCCCGATTCTTAGAAGAGGACTACATGAAAATCATAAATCCAAAGTTGAAATCATTCTTGAAGAATTAGAAGATGATCGTATTCCACCAACCGATTAGACCAAAGGTGCGAGATGTCGAGTCTAGTCGGAGGATCGACACCAGATACTTGAGAAATTTAAGTGGGTCGAGTTCCACTTTGGAGATACCGACCGTCTGAAGTGGTACCTACCAAGTTAGTTGTGCAAGATGAGAACCACAAGTTCTCGCACCCACCGTTGCCATTGTGCAGTAGTGCCTCGTCAGTAGTGGGAGGTTGTTCGTCAACCCGAGCGATGTATGTTCGTGGGTGAATCTTGGTTTAGTCCCGAAAGCGAGCAGAGCAATAATCGACCCATGGACGTCTGCGAGGCGATACAAGACAATGATGCAAGATCATGGAACTTACGTTTGGGCGAGGTGGTAAAGTCCTATGGATTTTCCCAGGTTTCCTAGCGAGAGTTGTGTGTATCGTTTAGATGTCAACGGTAATGTGGTATTTCTTGCACTTTACGTAGATGACATTCTTCTATTTGGCAACAATGTGAAGTTGTTATCGGGGCGTAAAGAGTTGGTTATCCGATCGCTTCAAATGAAAGACTTAGGAGATGCGTACATTCTTGGGATCAAGGTTTACCGAGATCGCAAGAGGAAAATGTTGAGCTTATCTCGGGCGTCTTACATTGATCATGATGATTACTCGTTTTAGTATGCGGGCCGTCGAGAAAGGATTGCTACCTTTCGACATGGCGTTCCTTTATCTAAAGGCGATCACCTATGACCAAAAGAAGATAGAGGAAATGAGACAAGTTTCCTATGTTTCCGCCGTAGGAAGTCTCATGCATGCAATCTTTATGCACGAGGCCGATATCTGCTATGCGGTGGGCATAGTGGCTAGATATCAGTCTAACCCTGGACAAGCTCATTGGATTGCGGTAAAGCATATATTCAAGTACCTGAAAAGGACTCGAGATTATAGGCTGGCTTACCATGCAGATAGTCTAATGCCTTTGGGTTATTCGGACTCGATTTCCAATCGACCGTGATGAGAAAAAGTCTACCTCGGTATGTGTTTACCTTGGGAGGTGGAACCGTATCACGGTGGAGTGCAAAGCGGTGATGCGTGCGGACTCTACCATGGAAGCGAATATGTAGCCACTTCTGAGGCGCTAAGGAGGCTGTATGGTTCAAGAACTACCTCATGGATCTAGATGTGGTACTGGTTTGCCCATGGTATCATGGTTTCTTGTGATAACTCGGTGCAATGGCAAACTCGAAGGAACCACGGATCCACAAGCAAGCAAACACATAGAGAAAGTACCATGTCATACGAGAAATCGTTAGGCGAGGGGCGTCTTGATTGCAAAGATTGATCGACGAGATAACCTAGGGATCCATTCACGAAAGCCTGCGCAATAAGTCTACGTTGGGCGGGTTAGAGGACTTGAATTGCGCTAGATGGCACCGCTAAAGCTGCGCAATAAGTCTACGTCGGGGACGTTAGAGGACTTGAATTACTAGATGACACCCACTTAGAAAGGAAACTTTTGTATAAGTGGGAGAAGCAAAGTGATGGTGATGGTTTTGTTTGTAATAGCTAGTAGAGACACATTGTATACTAAAGTTTGCTTTAGTATAAGTGGGAGATTGTTGGTTTGTATCTTGAAAGCAGTTTTGGTTGAGCTTGTATACAATGTTTCCTGTTACCACTATTACAATATCCTATCCGAAATGAATACTTGATTGCATATAAGCGTGTCCCTTATCTCATATATAAGTTAGATCATACGATGTGTAGAAGATCACGTAAGTCCGTATGATTGGTCGAAGCAATGAGATATAAAAGTTTCACACCGAGACAATTTGAGGACTAGTTGTCGGTATAGGCTGCGGTATAGATAAGTGACTTGACTTGGTTGCTTGTCTATCTTTGATGCGTCTACGGCGTATTGAAGGATCACGGTGAGATGAGTTCTTCTATCGACCGTAGTGAAGAACCTAGATCTCGGTGACTTACGATGATCTAAACCTCGATAAGGTATTAGGTGAGTATGAGTTCTTGACCATCACTTTGACTTGTTATGGGTGAGGGTTATATGTTCTAACCCAATATTCTCTCAGCATCTTGGGTGGTGGCGGTGCTCTTATGTCATGCTAGTTATCGTATCGAGTCAAGTATCCGTTTAGGATGATGGCGTCCCCTTAAGGAGCTCAAAAGGTTTATTGTACTAAACCGTGCGGGTTGAGTTAGCTCAAGTACAATAATAAGGTTGAGTGGTACTACTTAAGAAATGAAGATTTTAATTATTTTAAGCGATCGAATGCTATAAATAATTAATGGACGTTCGATATCTTAAATACGGGGATTCGTAATGTCTAAGTGCTGAGCAGACTCAACTTCGATAATAAAGGGTAAGTCAAGATTTATTCTCTAGTGGCATGAATAAATGTTTATAAATTAATTTATGTTACGGTGAACATAAGATAATTAATTTATTTGAGGCCCATCTTTATTCCTTGCATTTGATCCTGGTTTGGCCCATCCAGGGCCGTAAGCTAGGCAAAATCAAGGCCCTATGCTCTACAAGGTAAGGATTTGATTCTCTTTATCCTATAAGGATATTATTACATTTATGGGATATGCATAGATCCTTTCCATATAAGATTATGGTAATAATCCTTTCCATAAGGTTTATGGTAATTTCCATATGGGATTATGGTAATTTCCATAAAGGATTATGGTAATTTCCATATGGGATTATGGTAATTTCCATATATGTAACAACCCCAACCCAATGTACGGATTAGCGAAACTGTTACTAATGGCGAGGATTAACAAGAGAACAAAGACTAATTATGGGCCTTGAGGTATATAATAGACAAGTTCTCGAAACTTCATATCATTTGATGTGGCACATATATCGTACATCTGAAATCGATCATTTAGACTCTTGACTAAAGGGTTGACTCGAAACATAACCTATATACTTACGCGTAGGAAAGACATGTGATTACACATATGACGATATGTAATCATTTATACTTATCGACGTCGGAAGGCTCCAGCGCTCAACACTTCAACATCGACATCAATCGCTTCGACTGCGTTTAAAACAAATATGCGGGGCTAAGTACAAGAATGCACTTAGTGGGCTCATGCCAAAACATTTTTTTAATTACATCAGCCATAAGTATAACACGAGGATTTTAGTTGAAATAACTCGTGAATACCAAAATACTTTATCATTTCTCAAAAGATTCGCCTGCAGGCATTTTCTCTTTGTATGATCCATATCATTCACATAATTGTTCATAACGGATCTCACGCCGTAAGTAGGCCTCCTTCACCGACGCCGTGATCGGCAAGATGTTGCTAACGGCTCACAATCACATAGTCAGGGATTCTGCATCTGACTAGGATCCATGACCGGCCGATGATGTTGTTAACGGCTCACAGTCACAAACTGGTGTACACGTTAATCTTAGCCAGCCAACTCCACATATAATATGACATCACATCGGGATCATCATCGTTGGTAGCGAACCGACAAATTTCAATTCATCATTCCAACCATCGCCACAAATAATAATATCATCATTCCACCATCACCACAAATAATATCATCATTCCAACCATCACCACAAATAATATCATCATTCCAACCATCACCACAAATAATATCATCACATCGGATCAATCCAGCGGTATAATCCTTGGGCTTAGGATCGATAGCGATTTCTCATAGTTGACATGCTTGACAACTCGATAGGATCATACATAAAACATAAACACTTTGGGCGGTAATCATCATTTCTCAACCGAAAGCTTGTAAATAAATACTTTGCATTTGGCAAATAAAGAAAAGGGTTTTCGAATAAAGCCCACCTTGTACACGTAGTCTTTATACTATGGTCTCTTTCCCACGTCAACGCTCAGTCCACGTATCGCCTTAACGTAAGAATTATTTTTAGTATGTCGGTCGCGTTCGATGAGGCGAACATAGTCTATAACGTTCTATGTATCAAATAAAATTAACGTCGGACTTATTTTGGCGTTTCCTAATCGATTGATGTCGATTATGAAATTTCTTAACTTATAAGAGATATTTTAACTTTTGGTATATAATGTGCGTTTTAATGTACTTACGTAACGTAAGTTACATTCTTACTAAGCGTCTTCGTCACATCGATCACGTATTATCGATTGCATGCCCGTTGACCTTGGTCGACGATTTTGATCAACTATTTTGACCAAGTCGACCAAAAGTCAACAATTTTGACTTTGGTCAACGAAAAGTCAACATTTGACTTTTGACTATTATGAAATTCTTATCATTTTATGTGCAATTCTTGTTCCAAAATTCTTATAAAATCATACTATGTCTAAAACATTATTTTAGATCATATTATGTTATTATTCTTGATAAAATAAATTTATAACATTAATGCACATAATATAAAGTTTTGGTCACTATTAATTAAATAGCTTAGACATGCAATAATTTTATAAATTCACATGTCACACTATTTTATCATGTGATTAATAATATGTAATCACCTTAGTCGAATAAAATTTATACACCATGGTCTTTTAACCTATAGTTTTCGGTATTTAATAAATAACCCGTGAATGATTTTTAAAAATTCGATAAAATCATATATCAATTAATCACCCTCAATTATGCTTACTACAACATAATTGTTATTTATTGTGACTTATTGAATAAAATTTACCTAAGTCATATTTGAAAATTTCAACTTAGGTCCAAATTATATTTATAAATTTCAATAAATTTCCACAACCATATATTATGAATCTACACACTTAATATGCTATTATATTACTTAAATATGAATTATATCACAACATCATAACATATGCATATATTTTCTAGATTTATATAAATATAAGCTATAGTTTTCCAAAATTCTAAATAAATTCATATAAGCATAATTAATACCTAGATCATGATTTCATACTTAAATCAACAATTAAAAATTAAATTCAACAACATATATAACCTCTAAGTTTTCGGTCCCAACATTAAATTTAATAGCATGCTTAATTTCATGATATAATTAATATACATGCTTCACAACATCATATAAACATCATATCTAAACATATTAGTATATGATATGAAATTTTCGAAATATCATATATATAAACTAAGATCATAACATAAATTCTAACGGACGAAATTCGAAAATTCTAGCACGTAATCGAAGCTCGTAAAATTTCTAACCTTTTAATCGGTTTCGATTTTGATCGGCAAGGTTTAATTGATCTAAGTTTGGGATGGGAATTGAAGAACTCTCTCCTATCTTTCTCTCTATGGTTTCGAAATTAGAGGGTGCAAAATGGATTAATGGAGAGCTTATGTTATATTTATAGACTTAGGCAAGTTGTAGTACATTAATTACATGAAAAATATCTTATACTACTTGCCTAATTTTGTCAACAAAATCGGCACCTCCATTAGCTAGGAGACAAAAATTTTATCTTATCATGTACAACTCATAATGTTATCTTATCCCTAAGTTGCAACTTGTTTTATAATTAGCATAAAACAATTAAATTCATATATATATATTAATATGTGTGCATCGCCCATATTCAATAGGCCTTAGGATTTATTTATTTGTTTTATTACTATAATATATATATTTAATTATTATTTTATATCATAATTATTATGAAATAGAAGAATTAATCACCTATGTACACTAATGTACATTCTCGCCATCTTATTTAAATAGGGTGAATTTTATTATTTTCATATTATATACTATATTATTATCATAGTATAAAATTAAGTTTGAAAAGTCGATTATTTCAACTATCTGAGTGGGATATCATATAGTATGAAATTAAAATTTTTCAACCTTGTTTTTCAACAATTTCGCCACTTTAATAAATGAGCATGAGATTACTTGTTTTAATAGCTAATGATCTCTACTTTACACCTTTTATATGATAAGATACAACTCATTACTCTCGTTAATTGTTGGATGATATTTAATACATAAAATCATACTAAAAAGCCTCTAATTTTCGCCACTTTCATGCAAGTGTGCACCCACACTTGTGCAACTTGTATTACACCTCATTTAGTCCTTAATGACATCATAATAATATAATAATTATCATATATCATTAATTAGATAAGAATAAAATATTAAATCATACTTAAGATCTCATATTTTCGAAAATTGCTAAGGTATTCTCAAACATTTGATTTTCTTGTATAAAATAGTTACTACACATTTATGTGACATATTATATGTCTCAGATAATAAATTTAATCATAGAAAAGTTTTTAAAAACAATTTAGATCATAAAACCCTAATTTAAATACTTAGGGTTTCTAAAACCATAAATAAGGTACATTGTATTCTTTGAATTTTCTAGCATTATTTAATGATAAATAATGCCCTTATATAATAATATAATCATAGGAATTTGAATTTTATAATTCCGAGATCATATGCTAAAGTTATCGCATTATCTCTAGCGTGAGACGTTTGAAGCGTCTCTAAATTCTCATAGCAATTTTCTCTAAAATGTTCAAAATAAAGTTTGTTACAACTTTATTTATTCCTATAATAATAGGAATTTGAAATTAAGCTTAACTCGCTAATAATCTTGTAAGGCGTGGCGTCGAATTCATTCAACGTTAGAAAGTTACGTTCGAAGGAATATTAAAATTATATTCCTTAATTCACTAAGGCTCACGTGAATCTCATACATGAATTATTTAATTATGCTTGGTCAAAGTCAAGAGTTGACTAATTAAGATTTTAATTATCGGATTAATAATGCTAATTACGTAATTTATTAACGTAATCCTGTATTAAAACTACGGGATATTACAATATAGGATTATGGTAATTTCCATATTTCCATATGGGATTATGGTAATTTCCATATGGGATTATGGTAATGCATTATAAATATGAGGTAAGAGATTAAATCTAGGTCGATGATTAATAATCATCATCATTATTTTCGAGAATTTGAGGTTCATCCTTTGAGAGATTTTCAAAATTCTTGAGATCTTGAGGTGATTTTCCATAGCATTCTCCATAGATCGTCCTCACTCGACGCTGGAGATTGGGTAACCGGATACAGATCGAGAAGGTCAAAGCACGAGTCTCGATCCATTCCGCCTCGGCAGTTGAAAGGTAAACACGAGAAACCCCAGCGTGTTGCAATTAATTATATAGGTGCATGCTAGGTATATAATCAATGTATGGTGAATTAAACATCCAAGATAGATCCTCGGGAGAGGGCTAAAACATAGTTTTCCCTACACTAAGCTCGTCAATATATTCCTATACCGAAGCGCTTTAAGAGTATCTCTACCGTTCCATTCATTTATGTCACGCAAGGCAAACACATATTCCTATGCTATTCACACACATAATATTTAAATCATGTTCTTGCGTCACTTTCTTGTTTTCCACTCTATGAGAGCTTCCCAGAAATCATAGAGCTAAGATCTTACCCATGGTGATCAATCACAAGCAAGATAAATAAACACCAAGAAAACGATAATAACTTAACAAGATAAGCAGAAAACGGGCTCGTCACACGAGCATGAGTTTCATCAAAAGATCAAGTCATACGAATTTAGCTCATAACGAGCTGTGCAACAGAATTCGAAAACATAAATGCCATAACAAAGTAAAAAGGAATTCGAGATTCAAAGTTAACACTCGTCGCCGGAATCACGTGCTCCTCCTTGGATCGTCGCCTCTTCCGATAGCTTCTTCTCCAAGGCGTTGCCCTCTGATTTTCCTTCCAGATACTGAATGATGAATAATCAATCCGCTTCTGATTGTTGCCCTCTCTTTTAAATAACAAACTCTGACACTTTTTTAGGTGTACAGAATAGGCACCTGCAAACCCTTCGTCCACTGATCCTTTCCTTTTCCGTTAGCTCTGGCAAAACGCGTCCTTTCTGCTATCGTGGCAAGCCGCCACGTGGCTGTGGTCCAGCATATCTCTTTTTTCGTTTCTTTCATAAGCGCGGCTTCATCTGCTTTTCTTTCCTTTCTTCCGAGCTCAACCTTTGAACGGGCCTGTCCTTGTGCCTGAATCCGATCTCATTTGTGGTCATCAGTCTCGAGCTCGGCCAAGAGTCCGACCTCGCTTACGAGTCCGACCTCGCTTACGAGCATCAGTCTCGAGGTCGTCTTCATACTTGTGAACTTTACAATCTTTGAGCTCGGCTCTATTCTTTCTTTCTTCCCGGAGTTCGGTTCTACTCACGAGTTCGGTAGTCTTGAGCTCGGAAGTCTTGAGTTCAGAAGACTTGAGTGATGCTCTGTTACACAGCAAAAACACACCCACAAAACAAGAAGCGATGTTCAAAAGCTCCGACGATAACCAAGATGATGACTTAATCACTAGGGACGTTGTTTTCGATCGTGGTTCTTTGAAAGAAAAGGATCATTCGATTCTTCTTGTTGCAAATCGGTCAATCACCTCAGATTGCAAGGATATCGCCCTCGTGATATCAACATGTATATAACACATTAGCCACTACATGAATCTTCCCATGACTCGATTCTTCTTAATATGACCATGCTTTGATTATCAAGTGCAGATGTCTCCACATTTCAGATTCGCCAACCCATACTCCACTAACATGAGTGTAATCAATCTTTGGATCAAGGGTCTTTAACAACTTATAATGTTAGGTTTGGGTGACGGTAGGATTGTTTGGGATAATGTAGCTCAAAGCACCTGGGCACCTAACTCATTCTTGGTTCCAAATATCCTGACATTTTTCTTCTCTTTTTATAGAGACCCCGTATCTTCACCTTTTTCATTTATCATCTCCGCACCTCTTTTTTATTTCTCATTCTTTTTTCTATTTTTTTTTTCAGAGCAATAAGCTCGTAATGACCATATTTTATAACCACTTCACCCTCAACTTCCGAGGTTACTTTACCTCGCCCACCCCCAAACTTAGAACATAACATTGTCCCCAATGTTGAAACTTATACAAAACCGAGGGGTGAGACACAGTTGTCTTGAGACATAGAGATTACTACGGGCACTATTATAGAAATGAGAGAAACTGAACCACAATTAGGTATGCTTAGAGTGAAGGGTAAGGAATAATATATGTGGTTATACAGGAGAATATTTGGTGGGTGCCAGAAAGAAAAAGCTTGTAAGCTCAAAGGGGGACCCTAGGAAAAATATCATATTAAGGAAGGCTAGAAAGGCACAATCGATCCAAAAAGGGCCTACGTCCTATCCATGTTGACACACTCATGTATATTGTCTCAAGGGGGAGTACCAACCAAATATGAGAGACAGGCACTCATACAAAATCGTAGGCCAATTAAGATTCACCGATGCAATGGTCAATCCCTATAGGGCTAATATGCTAATACCAAAATTAATAGAGGCACATCCCACAAAATAAGGGTAAAGACCAGACGAGCAATAAGGCATACCAAAGATCACAAAATAAACAAAACAGATTAACATCATAAAGCTATCCCTTGCCAATCAAGTATCTTCCTTAAAAATCATCGAGAATAGAATCACATGCTTTTATTTAACAAAACAGAACAAACCCAACAAAACACCAACCGCGTACACACAACAAAACACAAACAAAACAAGGATTGAGTTAGAGAAAATGCCTAGCCTACACTTGAGAGAACCCGAAGGAGTAGGAGCTTCGGTTAGATGGGCGGTGGCGAGTAAGCAACTTGACGGTTTCGAGAGACAGACCAGCTCGGCCTCGGTCGAGGTGCGCACTTCGTCAGATGGGGCACTTGGTACCCGAGCCTCGCTTGGGGCAGCAGGGTCAGATTCAGTTGGCTGAGTCTGACTTGGGCCAGCATTCTTTGCGAACTGAGCTCGGGTCGGCCTTGCGTTCTTCTCTTTCTCAGCTCCAGTGACAGAATCAAAATCCGAAGGTAGAGGCCAAGCTTGGAATACCCGATGTGGGAATTCCGGGAAGGCTGGCAGATTTACCGTGAGCGGTGACTGAGGCTATCCTCCAATATCCGATCTCTTTACGACGATGCGCCTAAAATGCTTAAGGCGTCTTCTAGTCAATGGACGAAGCATGAGGGCTTGGACTCCCAGCAGAGCAACACGCATGTCTGTAAACGAGAGGCTCGGTTGAGGTCGGTATGGGCGAGGTGGATCGCCTTGCCGCTTGCGAGATTGGAGTGCAGCAAAGCCTTTGTGACGATGGGTCGAGTCTTGATGTCTATAAAAGCTTTTTCAACGAGGCGATCCTCATCATCCCGAAAGGCACCCCGACCTTCATGCATAAGCGAGTGATCGAGAGAAGGAAAGAACAATGGCCTTTCTTCCTTTTAGGCACCCCTCTACTTGGCGCGATTTGGGCGCCACGTTGACGGACCTTCCGGTGAAGATGCGAGAGAAGCATCAACATACGTTCTTCCGACACCGTGGTATCATGGGTTGTTGGCAAAATCCGCTTTTGATGAAATGGAGCGGACATGAGCCTCCAATTTTAATGATGCGACTTTAATGGGCGACACCCACGTGGAGATCTCCCATTCTATGCCTTGACGGTGTCAATCGTGGCGCCTCGAGGTCTTCACCGGAAGGGGTCCTCTTCATGGTGGAGAAAGCATCCTCCACCTCATTGTCTAACTCATAAAAAGCATTAATGGTTTCCGGAGAGAAAACCACTAATTTACCTCTAACCACAGAAGACAACCCTTCCTTATTTGGCAAAGGCATGATATTTGCATAGAACTCCTTAACAAGGGGTGTAATCGGGGGAGGTGGTATCACCGCGAATGTAGCCCAACCATTGAAAGAAATTAATTCCACCACAAACATTGGGGTTTCCTTTGACTTCTGGAACCCCTTTTCCATCTAGAGCTGCCTAGGCTTTAAGCGCTTAAATCTTTCGAACCCACCGTGAGCTCGAAATTTAGGGATAGCATCGATTGAAATTCTTGCCTTTTGTGACGAGGGTTTGTCCACTCTCGCCTTCTTGCTTTGAACATCTTCAGATTCCTCGGCCTCCACTATCTTGGCCTTCCCCTTTTCACTGGGACTATTCTTTCTTTTGGAGGAAAGAGGCGTAACAGCCTGTGGAGGAGGTGGTGAAGGTTCTGGGATACCTCTTGTCCGAAATTACGAGGGTATGGCGAAGATCATTGCTTGGAATGGAAGATGGCCGCACTTTGCCCCGATCCTGTTCTGAATCTCCTTATAATAATCGATTACGTAGATGGAGATGAAGACTACAATTTGCACAATCGAGCACAGGAGAAAATAATCGTGAAAGCGAGAGCAAAGATGCAGACAAAATTGGGAAATGAAAGATTTAAAAGGCCTAAAGGTGGAAAAGGTAAAGGCGCGGTCTTTCAAATCCCAAAAGTCAACCAAATTTTTCCCGCTCTTTTTGTTTTTACCAAATTGGCAACTTCTATTTCACTTTCTCTTAATCCTCTGCAAATCCATTACTGGGGCAAGAATTAGCACCATGCTCAGAACTTTCCCCCAGAGGTACGCACGTACCTGCAATCAAAAATCCCAAAATAATCCCTCATCCTTTTAGCAAGGCTAAAGCAATTTATTATCATACGAAAAACACCGAGACAAAACGAGAAATAAAACAAATATTTATAAACAAAATAGAGGTGCCCGTACCGCCGCCATAATGACCCAAGATACCTCCCCGTCAGGCGTCGCCGGGGTGTTGAGGTCTTCTCACGAACGACCTCGCCACCACAATAGTGCTTGACACGCTGTCCATTCACCATGAATTCTCAACCTGATGTCCCTTCTTGTAATGTGATAGCACCGTGGGGTGCTACCCTGAGAATTGTGAAGGGACCCGACCATTGTGATTTCAGCTTTCAAGGGAATAGCTTCAACCTTGAATTGAACAGTAGCACTTGCTGACCCGGCAAGAACTCACGGCGCAAGATGTTGTTGTCATGCCATCTCTTTGTACTTTCCTTGTACAATTTCGCATTTTCATAGGCAAACCAACGGAATTCATTCATCTCACTTAGTTGCAACAAGCGAGCTTCCCCAGCAGCCTTATGCTCAAAATTCAGTTTCTTTATCGCCCAATAGGCTCGATGCTCGAGTTCCAGTGGAAGGTGACAAGCTTTCCCATAGACCAACCGATAGGGGGACATCCCTAACGGAGTTTTGAAAGCTGTTCTGTAGGCCCATACTGCATCATCCAGTCATATGGACCAATCCTTCCGACCTGGGTTTACCACCTTCTCCAATATGCCTTTTATCTCTCTATTGGAGAGTTCAGCTTGTCCATTGGTTTGGGGGTGGTATGCCGTGGCAATCTTGTGGCGAACATTGTACTTGGCTAGGACAGCACTCACTGCCTTGTTGACAAAATGAGTTCCTTCGTCACTAATGATAGCACGAGGAGTGCTAAACCGTGTAAAGATGTTCTTTTGCAAGAACTTGATTACAACCTTTGCATCATTAGTGGAACTAGCTACGGCCTCCACCCATTTAGAGACATAATCAACCGCCACCAATATGTAGAGGTTGCCAAATGAGGGTGGAAAAGGACCCATAAAGTCTAGGCCCCAAACATCAAAGAGTTCTATTTCTAGGATAAAATTAGTTGGCATCTCATTTCGAGAAGAAATGTTCCCAACTCTCTGACATCGGTCACATTTTCATACAAAGGCATGAGCATCCTTAAACAAGGTTGGCGAAATAACACGATTGTAGAACTTTAGCTGCGTTCTACGGCCTGCGAAGTGACCACCATATGGGGTAGCATGACATGCCTCTAAAATCGATTCCATTTCCTCATGTGGGACACAACGTCTCATCATCCGTCGACCACGGTGTTTATACAAGAATGGTTCATTCCAAAGTAATGGTTCACCTCGGAAAGAACCTTTTCCTTTGTTGAAAAAAAGTCGGAGGTAGCACTCCACGACCAAGAAATTTCTGATCTGCATACCAGGTGTACTACCGTGGTGCATGCTCATTAGTTTCTCATCCGAAATGTATCACGAATACGGACACGGGTGTCTTCGCCTTGAGAGTTGGCAATCGAGATAAATGGTCGGCCACTTGATTCTCGATACCCTTCCTATCTCTAACTTCCGGATCGAATTCACAGAAGCAAGATCCACCGGATTAACCGTGGCTTAGCATCTTTCTTGGCGACGAGATATCTTATGGCGCGTGATGCGTGTAAACAATCACCTTGAACCGACGAGGTGGGCTCGAAACTTTTCACATGCGAACACCACTGCTAGCAGCTCCTTCTCCGTATTGGTGTAGTTTACTTGAGCTTCCACCAATGTTTTACTGGCATAATAGATTGAGTGGAATAACTTCTCCTTCCGTTGACCCAGTACGGCCCCCACGGCGAAGTCACTAGCGTCGCACATCACCTCGAAGGTAATGCACAGTTCGGTCCAATGATTACTGGAGCTGTCACTAGAGCTCGCTTTAAAACGTCAAACGCTTTCAGACATTCCGGGGTGAGCTCGAAGTGGCTATTTTTCTCCAGCAAGGCACACAGTGGCTTAGAAATTTTTGAAAAATCCTTTATAAACCTTCTGTAAAATCCTGCATGTCCCAAGAAACTACGCATCCCCTTTACGGTAGTGGGAGGTGGAAGTTTATCTATCACTTCGATCTTGGCTCTGTCCACTTCGATCCCCTTCTTGGATATGTGATGGCTGTTGGGAAATCTGATTTTAACCCTCTCCCGATGATCTATCTTGGATGTTTAATTCACCATACATTGATTATATACCTAGCATGCACCTATATAATTAATTGCAACACGTTGGGGTTTTCGTGTTTACCTTTGAATCTGTCGAGGTGGAATGGATCGAGACTCATGCTTTGACCTTCCGGATGTATCTCGATTGCCCAATCTCCAGCGTCGAGTGAGGGCGATCTATGGAGAATGCTTGAAAATCACCCTCAAGCTCTCAAGAATTTTGAAAATCTCTCAAAGGATGAACCCTCAAATTCTAGAAAATAATGATGATGATTATTAATCATTGACCTAGATTTAATCTCTTACCTCATATTTATAATGCATTACCATAATCCTATATGGAAATTACCATAATCCCATATGGAAATTAACATAATCCTATATGGAAATTACCATAATCCCATATGAAAATTACCATAATCCTTTATGGAAATTACCATAATCCCATATGGAAATTACCATAAACCTTTATGGAAAGGATTATTACCATAATCTTATATGGAAAGGATCTATGCATATCCCATAAATATAATAATATCCTTATAAGATAAAGAGAATCAAATCCTTGCCTTGTAGAGCATAGGAGCGCCGATTTTGCCTAGCTTACGGGCCTGGATGGGCCAGCCCAGGGATCAAATGCAAGGAATAAAGATGGGCCTCAAATAAATTAATTATCTTATGTTCAGCCCAGAACATAAATTAATTTATAAACATTTATTCATGCCACTAGAGAATAAATGTTGACTTACCTTTATTACCGAAGTTGAGTCGGGCTTGCACTTAGACATTCTGAATCCCGTAGTTAAGATATCGAGCGTCCATTAATTATTTATAGCATTACATTGCTTAAAATAATTAATATATGTAATTCATAAGTAGTACCACTCAACCTTATTATTGTACATGAGCTAACTCAACTGCGGGGTTTAGTACAATAAACCTTTGAGCTCCTTAAGGGGCGTCATCATCCTATACGGATACGGTGACTCGTCTGAGATAACTAGCATGACATCTGAGCACCGCCACCACCCAAGATACGGAGAATATTGGGTTAGAACATATAACCTCACCTATAACAAGTCAAAGTGATGGTCAGCAACTCATACTCATCTAATACCTTATCGAGGTTTAGATCATCGTAAGTCACCGAGATCTTGGTTCTTCACGACGGTAAGATAGAAGAACTCATCTCACTGTGATCCTTCAATACGTCAGAGACGTACCAGCATAGACAAGCTACCAAGTCAAGTCACTTCTTATCTATACCGCAGCCTATACCGACAACTCGTCCTCAAGTCGTCTCGGTTGTGAAACTTTTATATCTCATTAAGCTTGACCAATCATACGCACTTACGTGATCTTCTACACCTTGTATGATCTAACTTATATATGAGATAAGGGGACACGATATATGCAATAAAGTATTCATTTCGGATAAGAGATTGTAATAGTGGTAGCGAGGAAACATTGTATACAAGCTTACCAAAACGACTTTTCGAAGATACAAATCCAACAATCTCCCACTTATACTAAAGCAAACTTTTAGTATACAATGTATCTCTTACTAGCTATTACAAACAAAACCATCACTTTGCTTCTCCCACTTAATCATAAGTTTCCTTTCTAAGTGGGTGCCATCTAGCGCAATTCAAGTCCTCTAACGTCCCCGGCGTAGACTTATTCGGCGAGCTTTAGCGGTGCCGTCTAGCGCAATTCAAGTCCTCTAACGTTCCCAACGTAGACTTATAGCGGCGCTTTTCGTGAATGGATCCGCTAGGTTATCCGTCGTATCAATCTTTGCAATCGACACATCACCGTCCTAACGATTTCTCGTATGACATGGTACTTTCTCTCTATGTGTTTGGTCGCTTTGTGGGTCCGTGGTTCCTTCGAGTTTGCCCTCGCACCGAGTTATCACGAGAAACTATGATACTCTTGGGCAAACCGGTACCACACCTAGATCCATGAGGTAGTTCTTGAACCATCTGACCTCCTTAGAAGCCTCCAGCGGCTACATATTCGGCTTCCATGGTAGAGTCCGCAATGCATCGCCGCTTTGCACTCCGCCAGATACGGCTCCACCTCCCAAGGTAAATACATAGCCCGAGGTAGAATTTATCTCATCACGGTCGGCTTGGAAATCGAGTGCAGATAACCCAAAGGCATTAGACTATCTCGCATGGTAAACTAACCTATAATCTCGAGTCCTTTTCGGTGCTTGAGTATATGCTTTATTGCAATCAATGAGCTTGTCGAGGTTAGATTGATATCTAGCTACTATGCCTACGGCATAGCGGATGTCGAGCCTCGTGCATAGCATTGCGTACATGAGACTTCCTACGACGGGCGTAAGGAACTTGTCTCATTTCCTCTATCTCCTTCGCGATCATGGGTGATCTGCTGTCTGATAAAAGGCGCCATGTCCGGAAGGTAGCAATCCTTTCTTGGCGGTCTCGCATACTAAAGCAGTAATCACGGTATCAATGTAAGGCGCGAGATAAGCTCAACATTTTCTTCTTGCGATCTCGGTAAACCTTGATCCCAAGAATGTCGCTGCATCTCCTTAGTCTTTCATTTGAAACCGATCGGATAGCCAACTCTTTACGTCGATATGACTTCACGTTGTTGCCAACTAGAAGAATGTCATCTACATAAAGTGCAAGAAATACCACATCACTGTTGACATCTAACCGATACACACAACTCTCGCTAGGTAATCGGGTAAATCCATAGGACTTTACCACCTCGTCAGCGTAAGTTCCATGATCGGGAGGCACGCTTAAGTCCATAAATGGATTTCTTAAGCTTCCATACTAGATGCTTTTCACCTTTTCCACATAACCTTCGGGTTCTTTGCGTATAGATGTCTCTACCTTCCTCGAGGTAACCGTTTAGAAAAGCGGTTTTAACATCCATTGCCAAACCTCTAGGTTCAAGTGGGCTGCTATGGCGGTAAGAATTACGATGGACTTGAGCATTGCTACGGCTAAAAGGTCTCATCGAAATCGATGCCCTCAATGCGAGTGTACCCTTTTCGCCACAAGCACGGCTTTAAAAGCGAAACCTCTCCATCGAAATCTCTTTCCTTTTCTATATCCACTTATCGCCTATGGCTTCCTTGCCATTTGGTAGAGGTGTCTTTCATATACATCCATAGCCGTTATGGACTCCATTTCTAAGTCCATAGCGGTGTGCCATGATCTTGCATCAATGTTTTGTATCGCCTCCTTGTATGTCCATGGGTCGATTATTGCTGCTTCGTTTCACGGGACTAAATCCAAGATTCTCCCATGAACATAAATCGCTCGGGTTGACGAACAACCCTCCCACTGACGAGGTTCTACGAGCACAATGGCAACGGTGGGTGCGAAAACTTGTGGTTCTCTATCATGCACAACTTCTTTGGTAGGTACCACATGCGGTCGGTATCTCCAAGGAACTCTACCCACTTCAATTTCTTGAAGTATCGGGTGTCGATCCTCCCACTAGACTCGACACCTCACCTTCGCCTAATCGGTGGCGGAATACGATCATCTTCTAATTCTTAAAGAATGATTTCAACTTTGAACTTATGATTCTTCATATAATCCTCTTCTAAGAATCGGGCATTAGTGCTAATAATGACCTTCGATCCTTAGGACTATAGAATAAACAACCTTCGCTCCTCTAGGATATCCAATAAACAACCTTGCGTCGGATCTAGCCTCCAACTTGTCGCCTTCTTGTTCAAAGACGTGTCTTTCGCCCCCATATCCTTATGTGGCTTAAACGGGCTTCGCCCAAACCACAACTCGAAATGGGTCTTTTCGACTAACTTGGATGGTACTAGATTTAGCAAGTATGCCGCCGTTTCTAAGGCATACCCCGTAACTAAATAGGCAATGTTCCATAGCTCACCATTGATCTAATCATTTCCAAAAGAGTCTTATTTCTTCGCCCGACACACCATTTTCTTTGTGGTGTGTCTTGTGAAAGTCTTGTTGGGGAGGTAATCCCACACTTTACTAGATAGTCCATAAACTCACATTCTTGAGGTATTCGCCACCGCGATCGGATCATGATGACTTGATACTTTTACCAAGCTTCGTCTCCACTTCCGCCTTAAACTCTTTGAATTTTCAAAGCATTCGACTTGCGGTGAAGCGGTATACGTATCCGTACCTTGAGTAATCGTCAATGAAAATGATAAAATACTAGTACCTCCACGAGCTTGTGTGGACATCGGTCCACACAGTCGAAATGGACTAACTCTAACATTTCTTTGGCTCTATAACCCTTCGCTTTGAAGGGTGCAGTCGACATCTTACCTTCTATACAGATTCGCAGATCGGGAATGGAGTAACGTGAGATTACCCAACGCCCATTCTTAGCCGCCTTTGGATCCTATTTAGATTGATGTGACCTAATAATCTAAGATGCCGGAGAAATGTGGTGTCATCTTCTTGAAGAAAACTTTCTCTTTCTAGGGTTTGAAGAAGATGCAACATAGTTATAGGTATTATGTTTTGCGTAAATAGTATAAAGCGAATTATATAAAGTGCCAACACGAGATAACTTCGTCATTTCTTATGATAGAAACACCACTATCAAAAATAATGAGAATATCCATGAGTAAATAGTTTCAAACGAAACAAGGTTCCACGAAAATCCGGCACATATAAAGCGTCTTTTAAAACTAAAAGCTGTTCTCTCAAAACATAAAGTAACATCTCGATCCGCAACGGCCTCGACTTTCGCCCGTTGCCCATGGAGATCGTTATCTCGCCATTACTCGCCTCCTTGTCGCAGGAACCCACGCAGCGTGTAACAAACATGATCAGTCGCACCCGTGTCTACTACCCAAGAATGGGTAGAACAAGTTGCTAAACATGTTTCCGTTACTAAAGCAAACGGCGTACCTTGAGCCTTGAGCATAGGGCACTTAGCCTTCCAATGCCCAGTCTTACCGCACTTGAAGCACTTGCCCTTCTCCTTTGGCTTCTTCAAGCCTCCGGTGGCAGCCATGTTCTTGCTCCCATTACTCCCACTATTTCCCTTGCCTCTACCACCTTTGGTGCCCCTTTTTCTTTTTCCATTTTGCAACGGAAAATTTGGGCCCTTAGATGTGCTAGCAAGAGCATGTGCTCCTTTGCCCATAACTCCTTCCGCAGCCACGAGATCATTGAGCAACTGACTAAGTGTATACTCAGTCTTGCTCATGATCGCATTCACGCGAAAGTTCTCAAAAGACTTGGGCAGTGTATTGAGGATGATATCGACCTTGGCTTCGCCGTCAATTCCTCCTCCCAACTGATCAAGACTATCCATGAGATGAGTCATGGGAGACATGTTCATGGACCGAACTTCCTTCTTCCATCTTACACGCCAAGATTTCTCTCATTGTGTGGAAGCGGATCGTCCGATCCGATCGCCCAAACTTACTCTCGAGACTTGACCAAATATCGTCGCGTCTACCATCGATCGATGTTTGCAGTGCAAGCCTTTGGACATAGTAGTCATCATATAGCATTTAGCCATATTGTTTGACTTATTCCAAAGTCCGCTGACTCTCGCCGCTCATTAGTCGATCGTCGATAAGGGCATCGGGTTTAGGAGTAGTGAGAACAAACATGTGTTCTTCAAATATAAGAACATATTCCATGTTTCGTTTCCACTCGATAAAATTTGGACGGATAACGGATTTGGTGTGAACATATTGATAATCGGTGAAAGAGACATATACGAAACGATAATGTAAACACATAAGCATACGATCGCACATAATTGTAATAATAATATTGTAACCTTTTGATAAAACAATATTAATTGAAACCTCCAATCGCCCAAGGAATCCCACACGCAAGCCATGCGTGTGGACGTTTACACATGAACCCCTGACTGCACTAAAATATACCTTTTAGTCGCTTAATTTCAATCCATGTCAACTTATCCTTATGACAAATGAAATTAACAATTGGACCTTACTAGACCACATCACTATCACGAGAAGAGACTTCGTGGGAAGTTGTACTTGAGGTGATGTCTAAGCAATGACCACATTTTAACAAACAGAAACTAATCTTAGAATTAGCATACTCACTAGGACCATACCGCTTCCAATTCAAATTCTTTTGTTATCTCATTTACATCTATCTCTAGAGAACTTATGAAAATCGCACATGCAAGCCACGCGTGTGGGCGCTTACATGAAACTCCCACTTCTCAATAGATTTAAAATGTTTTATTTAGAAATCTCATCTAACAAACTTATGATAAACAAGGCAAGCAAGCCACGCGTGTGGATCGCCACTCACGGTCACGTATCACTTTGTTTAGAGATCAAAAATGGAGGTCTTGACATTTTAATTTAAAATTAATTTGTCGGTTTGCTTGCTTAGTCTTTTTTGTTCAAAAGGTTTGTCCATGCAGATCACGTAATCCTAGCATGCTTTTCTATAGAACTCAACATGTAAAACATGCTCACGAAATTCTAAAATATGCTTGAAAATGCGATAAACCTAGCATGCTTACTATGCGCACTCAATTACGAAAACACTTAAAGGTTTTCAACGTAATTTAAACATACATAGCATGCTCTGCATAATTTAAACATCCACGACATGAAATGAACGATAAAAATAAAATAAAACGCTCATCGTGGCCCACTCGTGGAATCGCACTTTCCGCCTAATCTATTACATAGAATTGCAAAGCATGATCTTTATAATCTTCGAAACCTCGCGTGCCACGCGTTGCAGGCGCACGGACCGGACTCGTCAAAACAGGATTCGGGCTGGAAAAATGGATCTGGGCTCAGCCCCATCACGCGGTGCGTCCGCGAGCGCCGTGCATGCCTTGCGTGCCGTCGCACGCACGCCGTGCAACCCGTTTTTCCCGTCGTCTCGATCTGGCTGCTTTCGTCTTCGTTTTACTTTTACAGATAAGATTTACAGAAAAATAAATCTAATCTAACCACGGATTTTCTCGTGGTGAAAACAAAATCCGATAAAATAAAACCGAGCCACGATGAACGACAGATCCAACAAATAATATATAGCGCACGTAATAATCAAACGTGAATTAATCCAACAGAGCAAAGATTCTGATCCCAGGCTCTGATACCAATTGTTGGGAAATTTGATTTTAACCCTCTCCCGAGGATCTATCTAGGATGTTTAATTCACCATACATTGATTATATACCTAGCATGCACCTATATAATTAATTGCAACACGTTGGGGTTTTCTCGTGTTTACCTTTGAATCTGTCGAGGCGGAATGGATCGAGACTCGTGCTTTGACCTTCTGGACTGTATCCCGGTTGCCCAATCTCCAACGTCGAGTGAGGACGATCTATGGAGAATGCTTCGAAAAATCACCCTCAAGCTCTCAAGAATTTTCGAAAATCTCTCAAAGGATGAACCCTCAAATTCTCGAAAATAATGATGATGATTATTAATCATTGACCTAGATTTAATCTCTTACCTCATATTTATAATGCATTACCATAATCCTATATGGAAATTACCATAATCCCATATGGAAATTACCATAATCCCATATGAAAATTACCATAATCCTTTATGGAAATTACCATAATCCCATATGGAAATTACCATAAACCTTTATGGAAAGGATTATTACCATAATCTTATATGGAAAGGATCTATGCATATCCCATAAATATAATAATATCCATATAAGATAAAGAGAATCAAATCCTTGCCTTGTAGAGTATAGGGGCGCCGATTTTGCCTAGCTTACGGGCTGGATGGGCCGACTTTAGGGATCAAATGCAAGGAATAAAGATGGGCCTCAAATAAATTAATTATCTTATGTTCAAATTTTAACATAAATTAATTTATAAACATTTATTCATGCCACTAGAGAATAAATGCTGACTTACCCCTTTATTACCGAAGTTGAGTCGGGCTTGCACTTAGACATTACGAATCCCCGTATTTAAGATATCGAACGTCCATTAATTATTTATAGCATTCTGACTGCTTAAAATAATTAATATCTTTAATTCATTAAGTAGTACCACTCAACCTTATTATTGTACTTGAGCTAACTCAACTGCGGGGTTTAGTACAATAAACCTTTGAGCTCCTTAAGGGGCGCCATCTTCCTAAACGGATACGGTGACTCGATCTGAGATAACTAGCATGACATACAAGCACCGCCACCACCCAAGATGGGGAGAATATTGGGTTAGAACATATAACCCTCACCCATAACAAGTCAAAGTGATGGTCAGCAACTCATACTCATCTAATACCTTATCGAGGTTTAGATCATCGTAAGTCACCGAGATCTTGGTTCTTCACGACGGTCAGATAGAAGAACTCATCTCACTGTGATCCTTTAATACGTCGAGACGCATCAAAGATAGACAAGCAACCAAGTCAAGTCACTTCTTATCTATATCAAGCAGATATACCGACAACTCGTCCTCAAGTTGTCTCGGTTGTGAAACTTTTATATCTCATTAAGCTTGACCAATCATACGGACTTATGTGATCTTCTACACACCGTATGATCTAACTTATATATGACATAAAGGGACACGTATATATGCAATCAAGTATTCATTTCAGATAGGAGATTGTAATAGTGGTAACAGGAAACATTGTATACATGCTTAACCAAAATAGCTTTCAGTATACAAATCCAACAATGGCCTAGCACTATGCCCTCTTGTACCATGAAGTGGCATTTTTCCCAATTTAAGACCAAGTGTGTTGCCTCGCAGCGCTCCAAGACCTTCCCCAAGTTACCCAGGCATACCTCAAAAGTATCCCCAAATACGGAGAAGTCATCCATGAAGATTTCGACTGACTTCTCCACCATATCCGAGAAGATGGCCATCATGCAACGTTGGAACGTCGCTGGGGCATTACAGAGTCCAAAAGGCATCCTTCTAAAGGCAAAAGTGCCATAGGGACAAGTGAAGGTGGTCTTGTGTTGATCATCGGGTGCAATGGCGATCTGATGATAACCAGAATACCCATCTAGGAAACAGAAGAACTCATTTCCAGCGAGTTTATCAAGCATTTGGTCCATGAATGACAGAGGAAAATGGTACTTCCTAGTAGCCGTGTTCAATTTCCTATAATCCACACAACTCGCCATCCCGTTATCACCCGAGTTGGAATTAACTCGCCGATCATTAGAAATCACAAGAACTCCTCCTTTTTAGTAACACACCGCACCGGCTCACTCCAAGAACTATCCGAGATCGGATAAATGATTCCAAAGATCCACCATTTAATAACTTCCTTCTTCAATACTTCTTTCATGGTCGGATTCGACGGCGGCGGTGTTCTATGGAAGTGTTGTGGCAATCTTCCAACAATATCTTATGCATGCATAGAGCCGGGCCGATCCCTGATGTCGGCAATTGACCATCCAATAGCTCTCTTATATTTCGCAAAGACCGTAATGTAGATTCTTCTTTGTCGAGCTCGAGCGCCGCCGAAATGATTACTGGAAGAGTTTGTCCCTCGCCCAGATAAGCATATTTCAGATGGTTGGGCAATGTTTTCAGACTAAGTATTGGGGTTCGTCTATCGAAGGTTTGGATACAGGGCAGCCGATCTGCGAGCCCAAGTGACTCGGAGCTCGGGCGATCGAGGTGGGACTTGGCCGATCTCTTGTTAGAGAATTGCTGAGGTCGCTCCTTTTCCAGTTCTAACTCCATGAGGTCGGTAACTTCATTATCACTGTCTTCGAACTGAGACGAATGCTCCATCATCTTGTCCATGACGACCTGCTCTAATACATGAATTACCGAGCATTCCTCCACTTCGTCCGGATACTTCATTGCGTTGAAAACATTAAAGGTGACCTTCTGATCATTCACCCTCATTGTTAGTTCGCCTTTTTGGACATCAATCAAAGTTCTTCCAGTTGCAAGGAAAGGACGTCCCGCACCTCGTGATCTGCTTCGTGATCCAATATGATGAAGTCCGCGGGAAAATGAATGTATCCACCTTTAGTGGCACATCTTCAATTTTTCCTTCGGATGAGCCATAGACCGATCCGCCAATTGCGGGTCACTTTGTTGTGGGCGAGCCTCTATCCCGAGCTTCGAATATTGAGGCGGCATTAAGTTTATACTCGCTCCTAGATCACATGAGCACGACCAACATCGCGACCTCCAATTGAACATGGAACTGTGAAACTCCCTGGATCTTTCAACTTAGGTGGAATCTTGCTTTTTAACATGGTACTCTGCTCTCGATCGGTGCCACTTTGTTCAACTCCCCAGCGCCTCTTCTTTGTTAAGATATCCTTCAAGAACTTCACATGATTTGGCATTTGTTCTAGTGCTTCCACCAATGGAATATTAATGTGCAGCTGTTTCAAGACATCTAGAAATCTCCGAAACTGAGTGTCTTCCTGTTTCTTTTTCAACCTTTCGGGAAAAGGTGGTGGTGGTCGATAAACCACCTCGTCCATTGACTTGTGCAGTGGATTCATTTTGGCAGGCACCTCGGCATCACGAGGTTGCTTCGGTGCTTCCACTTCTGCCAACTTGCTTTTAGTGTTTGAGGACTCCGCCTTCTCTCTTGGTTCAAAGAACTCGGTTTCTTGCATCTTCTTTCCACTTCGCAGTGTGACCTTGACATGTTCTTTATCCTTCCGAGGATTCTCCATGTCACTTGGCAGATTACCAGGTGGCCGGTTTCTCATCTCGTTGGCTAATTGTCCGATCTGAACCTCCAAATTCCTTAGCGAAGTGGATTATCCTTGTATTACTGCGTCTGTCTTGGCCATATACTCCTTTATCAAGGTTTCCATAGATTTGGGTACGTGGGGCGGCTTGTTCTTTGCTCGTTGGAAATTTTGTGGATATGTGTTTTCTCAAAATTTCCACCACCACTGTTCTGATCCTTGCCTCCCACGAGAAATTAGGGTGTTGTCTCCACCTGTGATTGTATGTTTGTGAGTAAGGATTATTCCTTTGGCCGTTCTGATTTCCCATATAACACACGGAGGCTGGGTTTGATGGACCGCTATCAAAAGTATGTCCTTCCCCACAATAAACACACGACACTTCGTTTACTTGCATTGTGGGTGCGATCACTGGGACACTTGTCGCTTGAGCAGCTGGATTGGCTATTTGCAAACCTTTCAACATATTGCTCATGGACGCCACTTGAGCAGTTAGCGCCGTCAAGGCATCAACTTCCAAAACACCGGCAACAAATTTCTTTCCCATTGGAGCTCGCGAATTGGACCATTGGTAATTGTTATTAGCGATCCTTTCCAGTATCTCATATGCCTCATTGTAGGATTTGGAGAGAATAGCTCCATTTGCGGAGGCATCTAGCACCAAGCGTGTGGACGCGTTTAACCCATTATAAAAGGTCTCCAGTTGAATGCAGTGCGGAATGCCGTGGTGAGGGCATTTCCGTAGCATTTCCTTATATCGTTCCCATGCCTCGCATACAGATTCATCATCATTCTGTTGGAACGACATGATATCATTTCGGAATCTTGCATTCTTTGTAGGCGGGAAATACTTCATCAAGAATTTTTCGCCGAGCTCGTTCCAGGAAGTGATAGAGTCTGATGGAAGGCCATTCAGCCATGCTTTTGCACGATCTCGTAGCGAGAAAGGGAATAGCCGAAGTCTCGGTAACTCGGTGGAACACCTGGTAACTTAAATGAGTCGATGACCTCCAGGAACGACCGAAGGTGGAGATGTGGATCCTCTGTGGCTTGCCCACTGAACTGCCCCACTGTTTGGAGCATCTGGAACATAACCGCTTCACTCGAATCGGTTCGCTTGCACCTCAGTGCAGTTATTCCGGATTCACTCATTAAATCACGGGGTTAGCGTAGTCACGTATACCCTTTCCGGTCATCGGCGATGACTATGGCATTTCTTCTATTATTCCCATTACCTCCTTGTGCGGCGATTTTGGCTTGTGCTCTACGGACGTTCTGACGTCGTCTTCCTCGACGGAAGGTGCGTTCAATCTCTGGATCTAGCGGGTACAATACCTGCGCCTTGGTTTTGCGCATATACCACAGTCCAGAATCCTGATTCACGCAGAAGAAAATAACAGAGTTAACCACTAATACTAAATAAACACAATAATTGAAATATCAATGTAATTTATAATTAGCGCTCCCCGGCAAGAGGCGCCAAAAACTTGTTGTTTTGATTTGTGATACTATTCTACGCAAGTGCACGTAATCAACAAGTAATATACGGAAATATTCCGAGATCGAATCCACAGGGAACACACTTTTTAAATCACGTCGAATACAATTTGTTTGTGATTATGAGAGAGAACAATTAAAGAGAACTTTTTCACCGAGACGAGGTGGAATTTCAGACAATAAATGATTAACAAACAGATATCAGGAGGGAAAAATAGACTTGATCACTTGATTACACCCATGCTCCGTACTCGCCACGCTTCAACATTATCTTGCCTCGTTATTATGACATGAATCTTCCAACTCTTAGCATTTTTCCAAATCTAAGATTATACCCTCTAAGCTCGTCAATATATTCCTATACCGAAGCACTTTAAGAGTATCTCTACCCTTCCATTCATTTATGTCACGCAAGGCAAACACATATTCCTATGCTATTCACACACATAATATTTAAATCATGTTCTTGCATCACTTTCTTGTTTTCCACTCTATGAGAGCTTCCCAGAAATCATAGAGCTAAGATCTTACCCATGGTGATCAATCACAAGCAAGATAAATAAACACCAAGAAAACGATAATAACTTAACAAGAGAAGAAGAAAACGGGCTCGTCACACGAGCATGGGTTTCATCAAAAGATCAAGTCATACGAATTTAGCTCATAGCGAGCTGTGCAACAGAATTCGAAAACACAAATGCCATAACAAAGTAAAAAGGAATTCGAGATTCAAGTTAACACTCGTCGCCGGAATCACGTGCTCCTCCTTGGATCGTCGCCTCTTCCGATAGCTTCTTCTCCATGGCGTTGCCCTCTGATTTTCCTTCCAGATACTGAATGATGAATAATCAATCCTCTTCTGATTGTTGCCCTCTCTTTTAAATAACAAACTCTGACACTTTTTTAGGTGTACAGAATAGGCACCTGCAAACTCTTCGTCCACTGATCCTTTCCTTTTTCCGTTAGCTCTGGCAAAACGCGCGTCCTTTCGGCTGTCGTGGCAAGCCGCCACGTGGCTGTGGTCCAGCATATCTCTTTTTTTGTTTCTTTCATAAGCGCGGCTTCATCTGCTTTTCTTTCCTTTCTTCCGAGCTCAACCTTTGAACAGGCTTGTCCTCGTGCCTGAATCCGATCTCATTTGTGGTCATCAGTCTCGAGCTCGGCCAAGAGTCCGACCTCGCTTACGAGCATCAGTCTCGAGGTCATCTTCATACTTGTGAACTTTTCAATCTTTGAGCTCGGCTCTATTCTTTCTTTCTTCCCGGAGTTCGGTTCTGCTCACGAGTTCGGTAGTCTTGAGCTCGGAAGTCTTGAGTTCGGAAGACTTGAGCTCGGAAGACTTGAGGTCGGTTTTCACTTTTCCTGAGCGTTGACTTCGTCTTTGTAGCTCGACTCTGCTCCCGCATTTCTTCAGCATTACTCGTTCAATCCTTCTTCGTACATCGAAGTCAAGCTCGCTCACGAGTTCGGCCTTGCTTGTGCGTTCAACCTGGAGCTTGACTTTGACTCAGCGGACTTCAGCCTCGTCTTCACTGCCGTTCTTCCTGCTACATGCCATAATTATTTAAATAACGCCTAAAAGCAATTAAAAACCCTTTTATTTCACCTGACTCAATCCTTCACACATACACACGCAAACATAACAAAACATACAACATAACATCGAAATAAACAAACAGAACCCGGTTCACTCAAGGATTTTATCATCAAAAAGGTCATATAATAACTCTTTTATAAGAGTTATCAACTAAGGATTGTGAATTAAGGAATAGAATTTTATAAAATTCTTTCGGCAGTAATATTTTAACGTCGATTGAATATCGAAAGTTAATATTACGTAAATTTTTCTAAGTGACAAAGCTTAGAATTACATTTCATTATTAATGAAATAAATAAAGTGATTACGACTTTACTATGAACTTTTTGAAATGGTTCGGTTATAAACCTTTAGAGACGTTTTGAACGTCAACGTTTAGAAAATCGAGTTTAATGATCAAGGAATTATAATATTTAAATTTCTATGATTATTTTATGTAATTAGAGTATTATTTAGCATTAAAATAATGCTAGAGCATTAAGGATTAATTATTGAACAAATTTGGAATTTTCGAAAACCCTAATTCGAAAATTAGGGTTTTCACACATGAAATGATTCTAATAATTTTTCCTATGATATAATTTATCATCTAAGACATATATTATATCATATAGATATTAAATGCAATAAAGTGAATTGTTTAGCACTTATACACTAAAAGTGCCGTGAACATTTTGCACAATAGTATTATCATGAACAAAAATTGCTATCTTCCAACATGATTTATATGTTTACGTAAGTCAAGTGAATTATTTTTCACACAAATCAAGTTAATAAATGAAGAGACCAAGTGGGAAGGCTTGTGTAGGTGTCATGGCCGCATATATTGAAAATTGAGGTTGGAAGTTCTCATACAACTCTTAATTGATTATGAGTTTGCATTTGGTAATGTGCAATTAGACTATATCATGTGTAAGACAAATAAAATTCATTCTTTGTACACAATGGAGAGAGAGCCGACGGCTCTTTAACATCCCAAGTCAAAAGATATTTTTGATTTGTTCAAAATTGTGTAAGTATAGTTACTTTGTGTAAGAGATATTTTATCTTAGTGATGTAATACATGTAATATTCACAAAGCTTGAATAGGCTCCCAAAATTTAGAGAGTGACCGAGAGTGAGAGTGACGTGAGCTTTTGTAGGATTTGTAAGTCTTGAATTTAATTGCTTTATGTACTTAAAATTTTTAATAAAGCAACTCAAGCCATTTTTCTCTCTTAAAACCAACAAGAACCGAGAGCAAATAGAGAGGAAAATACCTTGAGTGTTCTAGCTTTTCAATCACCAAACCCTTGATCTAAAGCTTGTGCACTTAATCGACACCGTTAAAAAGGTTAGAAATCGAACGACCTTTAATTATACGTTAAGATTTTCGTTTTCTAATGGTTTGATTTTAATATGTAAGCATGTGTTTCAATGAGAAATTATGATAGCATAATTGTTGTTTGTTAGTTATGTTGAGCATGAAGCTTATGAATTATATTGGTGATTTAAATAAAAGCTTAAGCATGTATTTATTAATTAACAAATTTAGAAAATATTGAATTGATTTCAAGGAAATAACCATGGGCTAAGGTTGATGAATTGTTAATGTTTTGATTTTTGTATGTTGATATAAAATTTGTAGTTACCGAAATGGTTTGAGGACATTTATGAATGTTTAAATCATGTATAAGAAATATTAATGCATTTGAATGATCTAGTGTCACACCCCGACCTATCTAATCTTGTATTAACTGACTAATCGAAGTGTGACGGGCGGAAGGAAATGAAATGACTAACTATTTCAAGAGACTCGCAATTATAAACAGTTATCATTTTAAAGAAAGACGAGTCATTAGACCTGTGATTAACCAAATGACCAAAGTTGGATACAAATCAATTTAGCAAACTGATGCCATGATCTTTGACATGAATTCAAACATGTCTATCAAATGTCTAACCCATCAGAACTCTGTATCATAATACATCAAAATCATAACAAGAGTTGGCAGCCAAAGAGTAGCTGAGTTTATGTGTGAAGACATAAACCCGGGCAAACATAAAACATGACAAAATAGGTCTTCGCTCAGCATTCAATCTCCGTTGTCATCTCCTGCGCTACCTGCACATTTAGAAATACATGCAGGGCATGAGTATTTGATGCACTCAGTGGGCAATTGCCGAAAACAACTGAAACATGCTCTTAGAGCTATATAATCGACTTGCCATTTTCTTAGACTCACAGGGGTTTTGAGAAATAACCTATGAATCATACTTTCTGAAATTTCTTACTTCATGATCAATGCACGTGCTAACAATTCAAATCATAACATGTCTGCAGACAATCTTAAATAAACACCATATCTACGCACTCTTGTGTTGAGAAGTAGGCCTCCTTCTCAAACACCTTGGCCAAAGGCCACCTGTGTACACAAACCCTTACTAGCAGCTCGTCTAGCATAGGGCCGATATCGTAAATCTCTCGTACATAGGCAATATGCAATATGCTCAAAAACATGCAAGTCAATTAGCTTTATAAAAATTCACATGCTTAATATCATAAACTTGTGCATAAACATATTTTAGTTTAGAAAGCCCACCTGGAATCTAGCTTACTCGAGACTTTCTGCCTTTCCTTTCTTGATCTCAATCTCGCTTCCACTTGTTCCTTGAAAAGAGATAAGAGGAATAAATACGAGAAAGAGGAACTAAGAGTTTATAACTCTTGAGCCTCTACTAAAACTCTCTCGATACTCTATGACTAAGTTAAGCTGCTAGGTCAATGCATCCAAAACTGAACTATTAAATGTATTGAGAAAGTATTTTATAAGAGCGTTAATCTTTTCAATTCCTTATATATTACTATAATCAAATCTTTAACTTTCAAATCTTTTCCTTTGGAAACTTTGATCATGAAAGTCTTGATCAAGTTATATACTCACAAGAATCTATGTTTTGAAATCAAACTTCAATTATCAAGTCAAAATCACAAAATCCTTTGAAATACGTAAACTAACGAAATCTAACTTTTTCGTATAAGCATAGAAAAATCTCAATAATTCAAAATAAGCTATTTTCATATACTAGATCATACTTATGAAATCAAACAACTCATATAAAATCAAATCCATAGTTTCTCAAGACTCCATAAGTATAATAAATTAGGGGGTTTTACTCGAGTCGATTTTAACTCCAATTTCTTTTGCCAAACAAGATCATATACATATAATCGCATATATACTAACGTATAATAAACAATTCAAAGCCAAATCATCTCAAAATATGAGCCCTCATTTTCGGTCCTCATAGGAAAATTCATAGGGTTCGATTTTTATTTCCGTAATCGACTCTAATCATGCTCAAACACCTTTAATTTCATCGATCTAAGCTTGATTCAAGAATTATACAACAAATCCTTAAGATAAAAATTAGGGTTCTTTACTAAAGTTTAGGTTTTTCATGAAAATAACAAATTAAACCATAGATCAAGCATAAATCACTTCTAAAATGATAGATCTAAGCATACATAAACTAAAAATCGAAAAACAAAATTTGTAGAAGAACTAGGCCAAATGGCCGAAACCTTGAGGCTTTGAAAGAGGAATTTTTCTTTGCTTTCTCAACAATATATCACTCAATATAAGTAGATCTATGCATACATGTACTAAGAATCGAAGAACAAAACCCGTAAGAAAAGGGCCCTATATGGCCGAAACATGTAGGGGTTCATGGGGTGGGTTTTTCTTGATTTTCTCTTCAAAACTTGAAATAGTTTAGTGGTTTACCTCTTTAAGATGTTGATCCACCGATTTGAAAAGGATTGGAGGTCCGGATCTTAAGCTTGAAGAGGAAATTTTCATGTGTGTGTGTGTGTGTGGCTCTCGAAAATGAGAGCAAAATGGGAAGAAAATGGTGAAAAATGTAGTCTTGGTGGCCAAGTTTGCATATATATAGGAGTCTTCTTTTATAAGCTAAAAAAAATGGCTTCATGAAGAAGCTACTAAGTTCTAGAGAATTCTAAACTTCCTTCATAAGTTTAATCAACATTTGGGCTCATTTCTTATACTTTAATGCTAGGCCGATTTGTTTAAAGGCGTTAAGTTTCAACCGAACACATATATAGGCGTATATATATATATATATATATATATATATATATATATATATATATATATATATATATGTATTTGAAAAAATATATGCTCAACAAAATAGGAATATAATATTTATCTCTCTTGAATTTAATAATTCAAATAGAAAGATAAAAATTTGCTAGCAAGTTGAAATCTCATTTATCACTCTTTCTAAATCAAACTTTGAATTAAACAATAAATAAAAATTTATTGTTAAGTCGATCAACTTTAGAATTCTAAAATAAATCTTTAAGTTAAAACTTTATAAAATCTTATCTAAGGATGCATTGTCCCTAGTCACTCACGTAATTAATTTCTAATTAATTACGTACTTAGCACTTAATTAGAGCTATGAGAATCTGTTGTATTACATCTAGGGTATTGAATAAATGATATGTGAATTTGTTGAGATTTTTGGAAAATGGATGTGTATAGTTGGAAAGTTTTCGAGAGGCATAAGCATTGGTATTTTGATTTGTGAGTTGTAGATGTTGGATATTATGCTAGATTAATGATATAGAATGATGTTTAGGCCTTGTGTAATTTAATAAGAATTTTAGGAAAATGTTTGGTAATTTTTGGAGAAAAATTCGAGAGCTATAAGCTATAGGAAATTGATGTTCAATTTTTCTATAGTTAATGTTAATACATATTAGTGATCCTATGGTAATATAGTACACTATATGAATTTAGAAGAATTTTTGGAAGATGTTTAGAATTTTTAAGCTCAAAAAGTCGTGAGCTTTAGAAGGATTATATTAAGGATTTAATTCCTTAATATCAAGAAAAATAATACATTATATGTCTAGAAAGTATTTTAGACATATTAAGAATTTATGAAATTTTATAAACATAGTATACTATGTTTATGGCGAAACGTTATATTAAATAACGTTAGAAATGAAAAATAATGTTTAATGAATAAGTTAATTGATATTAAAGGAAAATATAAATAGAGTTTATCGATTTGCGTGAAAATTGAGAATTAGGGTTTTATGAAAGGAAATCGATTGAAAATCGATTTATATGGAAATTAGATATCAAATATGTGAATTATTAAAAAGTTTATTAAGAAAAGTCAAAATTGTTGACTTTTGATGCAACGTATGAAATACGTTCGATAAATACACTAATACTTGTAAAACGTATTAATTATATAAGAAAGTCTCTTTGGTGAGAAAAGATTTCATACTTAAGATCTTTATATCGAAAAACGTTAGAATACGTTGAACGTTTAACCTAAATGGTTAAAATGAAATAGTTGATCATATCTCGTCTCTATCGAAGTACGAGAAATGTTTAGTTAAGATACGCGATTGGACGACGTATTGAATTCGTTAAGAAATTCGAATTACTATAGTATAAGTTATCAAAGTTTATTTTAAACTTTGAAAATCTCGAAAAACGTGACCGACGTACTGAAATCGTTTTTACGTAAATGTTGGACGCGGACGTGATCGTTGGCGTAGAACGAAATCGAATTAAGAAAGTCTCCAATCCAGGTGGGCGTTTCTTTCTCCTCGAGGATAAAATATTTATCAAATGTTTATTTTACAATGCTCTCTGTTGAGAAATGATGTTGAAATGATTACCTGCCCAAAGTGTTTATGATTTTATGTATGATCCTATCAATAGTGTTGGTTCGCTACCAACTTATGATGAATGTTATGATGATGAGGAGAATGTTTATGAGGTATGATGTATTATGAGGAGGATGGTATGAATGAATATGAGGAGGATGGTATGAATGTTTATGAGGAGGATGGTATGATGTATTATGAGGATGATGATGTGATGATATGAATGTTGTTGGTTCGCTACCAATGTACGATTTTATAATGAGATTGATAGTTGTTGGCTCATCACCAACATATTATGATGTTATGATGATATTAAATGTTGTTGGTTCGCTACCAACGTATGTGAAATTATGATAATGTTATAAGGGAAATGATACGGATCATACAGACAGAAAATATGTCTGGCCAGACAACTTTTTGAAAATGAGAAAATGTTTTAGTAAGCACGAGTATTTACACTAAAACCTCGTGTGTTACTAATGGGGCAGAGTAATTTAATGAAAATATTTTTGGCATGAGTCCACTGAGTGCATTCTTGTACTCAGCCCTGCATATTTGTTTTTAAATGTGCAGATTGAGCTGGTGATGCGATGGAGCAGTGTTGAGCAATAGGAACGTTGTCACTGAATAGTATACCTTGATTGTACATCGTCATATGTACACATCACATGTTTTCCGCTGCAAGAACTTAAGTTATGTATCATAATTTATTGTTAAATGGTATTCTGTTTATTCATCCCTGTTTTGAGTAATAGTCCCGGCTAAATCGTACTTAGGATTTAGGGGCTGTTACAAAGTGGTATCAGAGCGGTTCGCTCTTTGAATCCAAAACCACCTTTTAGAGTTAAGTCTAGATTGAGTCACTAGACTTCTAAAGGTCAGCTGACAATGCTCAACACTCCATCACATCAAGCTCAACCGGAATGAGGTAAATGGTTTCTCTTCAAAAGTTTTGAGAATGAAAGTTGTGAATGATAATTGAAATGATTTTTCCAAGAGAAATGAAAGTAATGAGGAAAAGTTGAAAGTGAAAGTGATGAAAAAGGATTGAGAATGGAAGTTGTGAATGAAGGTTGAAATGAGGTTTTATGTTATGGAATGAGTTATGTTATTAATGTTTGAAGTTGCTCAAGAATGGACATTTATATGTCAAATATGATGTGTTGAATTCGTGAAATTCAAAGAAGTACGTTAGTACAATTGAGCTATGATGTGAATATTTGAAATGTTATTTCAAATCTTAAAGTTGATTCTGATGATGGGTATGTTATCCCAAAAGAACGTAGACTGTTTAAGACGTATGATCCCTTTTGCGAAGAACATAGAAGGATAAATTATAAGGATTTTATTACATCTTGAGAACAAAAGCGAGATCGGAAAGAGAATCTCGAAATGAATGACGAGAAGAAAATTTACGAGCAGAAATGTAAATGATGTCAAGATGATGAATGTCACTATGCGATAAGTGACATGAGTATAGTCTTTATATTTGGACGTTCACGCGCGACGGGACTCCAAATCGACTATGACTTTTCGTTGAGAACGAAATAGAAATGAGATCAAAGAATGAATTGATGTAATTATTGTAAATTTTTACGAAGGAAGAGACCACGATGTGGTAGAAAAATTTTGATGAGATAAATCGAAAAGTAGTTCAATGATATGAGTAAAGTTCGGGATGTAGGGTAGTATGCTGATAAACCTTACAACTTATGATGACCTAATACGAGCATATAAGGTTTCAAATTCTATTCGTTACCTAATTTCTGTCATTGAGTTTAACTCTATGACCTAGTTCCAATTGAGAAATCAATTTCACTTGTTCTGAAAGAAATTTATAAACCAAAGATTTTTAAAGTGTCATCTTGAAACTAAGTCCTTGTGTGACTGAGAAAATATTTGTGACGGGTCTGGCCAGCCCATATGACCAAAGAAATCTCAATAGTCGTCATTCTGGTCTTCGGACCCTAGATCCCAATTATTCAGTATACAGAACATATGTATTCAAATGGTAAAAATTGTTATTTTGGATTGCGAATCCATACCCTTTGAAAGTTGTGATGAATTCTCTTCGATTCTTGAAACCAATGAGTATGATGAAGGTTGACTTACCTTGTCACCTAAGTGCGAATAAGTAAAGTGAAAAACATCAAGTATGATGTAGATTGACTTATTTTAGTCACCTAAAAGTTTCAGATCAGTAAAGTGATGGACATCAAAAAGTTATGATGTAGAGAAGATTTGTTGGGACGTGAAATAGATATATTATCCCCTATGATGCACATCGATGCAATGACCCTTGATGGGCTTACCAAGTACTGATGATAATAAAGTTATAAATGAGATACTCTTTAGCATTGAATGCAAGAGTAAAAGTAAAGAAAAGTATATGATATCTTTGGGATATAAATTCCCCTTATTATATTATAACGAGAGAGATTACAACTTATCTTAAAGATGGTTGTTGTCCTTAAAACCTCCTTAGTAGGTTGGACATGTTTAAAAGAATGAAGATGCATGCAAAATATTCTTTTCAAAGAATATGTATATAAAGAAATTATAGCATCTCAGAAAATAAATCTCTCGCTTTATACCTCAATCAATGAGATTATGCTTGAGCATGATCAATTCCAAGTAATTGAGACTTGGTTAAACAAACGATAATGAGATTGAGGAATCATAATCTTTGAGATGTGTGAACAGCTAGGATAGCCCTAGCATGTGAATCAAGTATGGAGAAAATATCTCCAAAGTCTAGACATGGTGATGAGATGCTTGGAATTTAAGTTATGGTATACAAATGTACTACCTTGCCAAGCTATATTACAACAATGACGGTTCTAATCATGAATGTGAGAACCGAAGCATAATGAAAGTAATATGACTTTCAGACACCATGCTCAAGGAAAATGAACAAAAGTCAAGAATAGCTGAAGAAATTACGAGTTAAACATTTATGAGATAGCCCACAGTATGATATAAGCTTCAGAAACATTATGACTTCGATAAGGAAGGAAATTCCTTTGAAGTAAGGAAGCGGATTAAGAAATAGATTCAATATTTTGAAATGGATCTTAGTATTCTAAGTTATTGACATAAAATGCTCGTCCTGAGTGTTTTAGTAATTAACAAGTCTCTTGCTATGTATCTCAACCCATATGTTTATACTTGAACAAAGTTGATTTCGAATTTTGAGACCTTAGTGAAACAAAAAATAGTAAGCATGAAAAGAGTGAATGGTTTTACTAAAGCTGTTTTATGATAAGAGTGCATGAAGATATATGCACTTGTAAATTGCGATAAATGTTACGCGAATACTAATTACATCTTTGCAATATCAGAATGCCGCCTAGATGGGAACCCGAGCAAAGAGTTAGGGGAAGAGGTAGGGGAAGGGGCAGAGTCCCACAAAGTGAAGAAGAAGAAGAAGAAATACTACCACCACCCCCACCTCCACCTGATCGTAGAATAGAGGAACTTTTCCTTAGGCAAAATCCGCCTACCTTTAATGGAAAAGAAAGTCCCGATGATGCGGAGCAATGGGTAAGAGCGATAGAAAGGATTTTCGATTTTCTCCGTTGTACAACACAAGAGCGACTGTCTTGTGTCACCTTCCAACTTATTGGACCTGCGGATTTCTGGTGGGAAGCCAGAAGGAAAACCATGACGCCGGAACAAATGGGCTATTTTACTTGGGAAGATTTCAAAAGAGAGATGTATGAGAAATACATCCCTAAAAGTTATAGGAAGAGAAAGGAGAACGAGTTCTTCAATCTGAAGCAAGAACGAATGTCTGTGACAGAGTATGATCGCATCTTTTGCGATATGTCAAGATATGCTCCAGACCAAGTGAGTACTGACATGAAGATGTCAGAGAAATTTCGATCTGGTCTAAGGCATGAAATAAGAATGCCTCTTGCTAGTCATGGTGATTTGACATATACTGAAGCTCTCGGCCGGGCTTTAGATATTGAGGCAGCAATGCCTGAAGATAAACCGACCCATACAAAGTCACATAACTTTGGTGACAAAGGCAAGAGAAAATGGGAAGAAAATTTCAATAACAACAACCGAGGAAATTTTGGGAATACAAGTAACAAAAGACCATGGCAAGGGAACATGGCACCACAAGGGCGAGTAGGGATTTTTCCTTGCCCGAAATGTCATCCACTACACAGAGGTGCATGCCTAGCAGGCAGTGGTAATTGCTTTAAATGTGGTTTGAAGGGCCACTATGCATATGATTGCCCAGAAATACGTCCGGGAGAAATGATAAGGCCAAACCAACCACTTAGGGCTATACAGTATCAACCCCAATATCCGCAACAGCAGCAGCAACGACGACAACTACCATGGCAGCAACAGCGATACCAGCAACGGCAAGTACCCCGTTAGCCACAACCGACATAGGTTAGAGTTTATACTCTACACCAAAGGCAAATCTCTAAGTGAAGAGTACGATTCCGACAAAGGCCACTCAGAGATATAGAATCCTATGATAATATGAGACTTATATATAGATAGTGGATCATGTGTAAATGGTATGGTTAGAATGTGTAAAATAAACGTAGTTTGGAATATTTTGTGAAAATGTTGAAGAGGTGTCAAAATTTTGGATGTAAAAAGAACTAGACGCCATGTAATCAGTCGGTTTGATAGATCGACCCTCGTAATTAATATATGGAAAGTCCTCATTGAGGCATTTTGATGAGATATATATATTATATGGTTTTTGAAGAAAGGTATATGATGTATAAAAACGAATTGTTCTGAATAAGATATGGCCACTATGAGATAATAGTTATGCCATTCAAACTAACTAAAGTACCAGCCCTGTTAATGAACCTCAGAAATCGAGTGTTCCACACGTACTTAGATAATTTTGTCATAATCTTTATAAATGATGTTCTTATCCATATGAAGAATGAGAAAGAACATAAAGAACATCGGAGGACTGTCTTACGAACATCTAAAGCCGAACAGATCTTGTCAAGTATGGTAAATGTGAATTTCGGCTTGAAGAAGAAATATTCCTCAGACACATTGTGTTTTCAGTAGGAATCAAAGTGAGATCAGGAATTCCTTAGATAAATTATTTACTATTGGAAACTCATTGAGAATTTTCTAAAATAGCAAGGCCGATAACACAGCTACCCAAAAAAAAAAAAAAAAGGAATCAATTTTCCATGGACCAATAAATGAGAGGCCATGTATTAAGGTGAGAAAAATAATAGCTTACGCATCACAATGACTGAGACCCCATGAATAGAATTACCCAACTCACGACTTGAAATAAGCTGAGAATTCTTCACTACTTACAGAAGTTTGAAATATTCCTTCGAACAAAGAGACTTAAAAATGAGATGGAAAGGATGGCTCAAATCAGTGAAAGATTCCAATTATGATATAAATTACCACCTACGGAAGGTTAATGTAGAATCTAATGCCCTAGGTCGTGAAAACTTGGGTTAAGTTACGATGTACCTCTACAAGGAAAGGAAAACTCATTAAAGAATTAAGGAAAAAGAAGGTAGAAATAGTCGAGATGCTAAGATCAATCATGAGCCGTATTTGCCACACTTATGATTACGTCAGATTCGAAAAAAAAGGGGGGTAAAGAAAATAATAAAGGAAAGATGAAAGATTTGAAAGAATACGAGCTAAGAAAGGGAACGAAGGGCTGAAGGATTATAAAGAAGCGTCTGACAATATCATATTGTCTGAGGAAAGGATATATATATATATTTAAAGCAATAATAAGCCTAGAAATGAAATCATGAGTGAAGCTCATGATATTTCTTATACCGTCCACCTAGGTAGCATTAAGATATATTATGATTTATATAACCATATTGTCGAGCAGTGTCTCGGTTATCAATAAGTGAAGGCATTGTATCAATGACCCTACAAGAGGTTATAATCTCTAGAGATACACGAAAATGGAATGACATAGAAATGGATTTTATGACGGGTTTTGCCAAAGTCATAAAGAACTCGCACTACTATATGGGTAGTAGTGGATTGACTCACCAAATATGTTTGTCTCTGCCTATTCAGATGACTCGTAGATCCGATAAGTTAGCTCAGTCGTACATAAAGGAAATCGTATATTTACTGGGGGTACTAAAACCTATCACTTCAGATAGAGACTCCAAGTTTACCCCTAGATTTTGAACTAGCTCACCAAAAAGGGAGTTAGACACGAGATTGAACCTTAACATAGATGTCCACTCACTGGCAGATGGACGATCAAAATGACCATATGGATGTTTAAGGATACGATGAGGACATTAATGTTAAAACGAGGTGCAAGTGGGAACATGTGGTACCACTTGTTAAGTTCACGTACGACCATAGCTGTCAAACAACGATCAGTATAGCCATATGAGGCATTATGTAGAAAGAAGTATCGACCACCACTTTATTGTAATAAAGTAGGTGAGATAAGTATAAGGTCCTGACAATGTAAATGAAATGATCAAGATATCTACCAAATGAGGCAAAGAATAAGAGAAGCTCAGGACAGACAAAAGTCTTACGCTGATACGCGTAGATCTTAATTGCATTTTAAATGCGAAATAAAGCTTCTTAAGATTTCTCCATCGAGAGACATTATAAAATTAAAGGTTTAAGGAATGTTGAGATCATGTTTTATAGGACCTTACGAGATCTTAGAAATGATACGCCCAGTAGCCTATAGATGGGTACTTCCACCAAATTTGGGGAATGTACGTAATGTTTTCCACGTGTCACAGTTAAGGAAGTATGAATATGATCCAAAATACGTGATCCGCCATAATGACGCGACCCTTAACTCAAATATGAGTTGCGATGAAAATCTACGACTATTTTGATCGTACGATTCAACGATTAAAGAATCAAGTTTGGGTCTTTAATGACGGTCCAATGGAGAAACCATGGACAAAGAAAAACCACGTGGAAAGTTGAAAATGTTAAGATGCTAAGATACCCCATAATTTTTGAGGTATGCAAATTTTGGGATGAAATTTCTTTTAAGGGGGGTAGAATGTAATATCCCGAAGAATTAAAGGCCTAATTACGATATTTAAATTCATAAATTAGGGTTTCGCCGAAATAATTGAATTAGTAATATATCGAATAATGATTTCGATTAATTACAAAGTAATGAATTCCTATTTTATATTCACTAATGATTGTGAATTAAGGAATAGAATTTTATAAAATTCTTTCGGCAGTAATATTTTAACGTCGATTGAATATCGAAAGTTAATATTACGTAAATTTTTCTAAGTGACAAAGCTTAGAATTACATTTCATTATTAATGAAATAAATAAAGTGATTACGACTTTACTACGAACTTTTTGAGATGGTTCGGTTATAAACGTTTTGAGACGTTTTGAACGTCAACGTTTAGAGACGTTTAGAAAATTGAGTTTAATGATCAAGGAATTATAATATTTAAATTCCTATGATTATTTTATGTAATTAGAGTATTATTTAGCATTAAAATAATGCTAGAGCATTAAGGATTAATTATTGAACAAATTTGGAATTTTCGAAAACCCTAATTCGAAAATTAGGGTTTTCACACATGAAATGATTCTAATAATTTTTCCTATGATATAATTTATCATCTAAGACATATATTATGTCATATAGATATTAAATGCAATAAAATGAATTGTTTAGCACTTATACACTAAAAGTGCCGTGAACATTTTGCACAATAGTATTATCATGAACAAAAATTGCTATCTTCCAACATGATTTATATGTTTACGTAAGTCAAGTGAATTATTTTCACACAAATCAAGTTAATAAATGAAGAGACCAAGTGGGAAGGCTTGTATAGGTGTCATGGCGCATATATTTTGTGAAAATTGAGGTTGGAAGTTCTCATACAACTCTTAATTGATTATGAGTTTGCATTTGGTAATGTGTAATTAGACTATATCATGTGTAAGACAAATAAAATTCATTCTTTGTACACAATGGAGAGAGCCGATGGTACTTTAACATCAAGTCGAAAGATATTTTGATTTGTTCAAAATTGTGTAAGTATAGTTACTTTGTGTAAGAGATATTTTATCTTAGTGATGTAATACATGTAATAGTCACAAAGCTTGAATAGGCTCCCAAAATTTAGAGAGTGACCGAGAGTGAGAGTGACGTGAGCTTTTGTAGGATTTGTAAGTCTTGAATTCAATTGCTTTATGTACTTAAAATTTTTAATAAAGCAACTCAAGCCATTTTTCTCTCTCAAAACCAACAAGAACCGAGAGCAAATAGAGAGGAAAATACCTTGAGTGTTCTAGCTTTTCAATCACCAAACCCTTGATCTAAAGCTTGTGCACTTAATCGACACCGTTAAAAAGGTTAGAAATCGAACGACCTTTAATTATACGTTAAGATTTTCGTTTTCTAATGGTTTGATTTTAATATGTAAGCATGTGTTTCAATGAGAAATTATGATAGCATAATTGTTGTTTGTTAGTTATGTTGAGCATGAAGCTTATGAATTATATTGGTGATTTAAATAAAAGCTTAAGCATGTATTTATTAATTAACAAATTTAGAAAATATTGAATTGATTTCAAGGAAATAACCGTGGGCTAAGGTTGATGAATTGTTAATGTTTTGATTTTTGTATGTTGATATAAAATTTGTAGTTACCGAAATGGTTTGAGGACATTTATGAATGTTTAAATCATGTATAAGAAATATTAATGCATTTGAATGATCTAGGGTATTGAATAAATGATATGTGAATTTGTTGAGATTTTTTTAAAATGGATGTGTATAGTTGGAAAGTTTTCGAGAGGCATAAGCCTTGGTATTTTGATTTGTGAGTTGTAGATGTTGGATATTATGCTAGATTAATGATATAGAATGATGTTTAGGCCTTGTGTAATTTAATAAGAATTTTAGGAAAATGTTTGGTAATTTTGGAGAAAAATTAGAGAGCTATAAGCTATAGGAAATTGATGTTCAATTTTCTATAGTTAATGTTAATACATATTAGTGATCCTATGGTAATATAGTACACTATATGAATTTAGAAGAATTTTGGAAGATGTTTAGAATTTTAAGCTCAAAAGGCCGTGAATTTAGAAGGATTATATTAAGGATTTAATTCCTTAATATCAAGAAAAATAATACATTATATGTCTAGAAAGTATTTTAGACATATTAAGAATTTATAAAATTTTATAAACATAGTATACTATGTTTATGGCGAAACGTTATATTAAACAACGTTAGAAATGAAAAATAATGTTTAATGAATAAGTTAATTGATATTAAAGGAAAATAAAAATAGAGTTTATCGATTTGCGTGAAAAATCGAGAATTAGGGTTTTATGAAAAGAAATCGATTGAAAATCGATTTATATGGAAATTAGATATCAAATATGTGAATTATTAAAAGTTTATTAAGAAAAGTCAAAATTGTTGACTTTTGATGCAACGTATGAAATACGTTCGATAAATACACTAATACTTGCAAAACGTATTAATTATATAAGAAAGTCTCTTTGGTGAGAAAAGATTTCATACTTAAGATCTTTATATCGAAAAGCGTTAGAATCGTTGAGCGTTTAACCTAAATGGTTAAAATGAAATAGTTGATCATATCTCGTCTCTATCGAAGTACGAGAAATGTTTAGTTAAGATACGCGATTGGACGACGTATTGAATTCGTTAAGAAATTCGAATTATTATAGTATAAGTTATCAAAGTTTATTTTAAACTTTGAAAATCTCGAAAAACGTGACCGACGTACTGAAATCATTTTTACGTAAAGGTTGGACGCGGACGTGATCGTTGGCGTTGAACGAAATCGAATTAAGAAAGTCTCCAATCCAGGTGTGCGTTTCTTTCTCCTCGAGGATAAAATATTTATCAAATGTTTATTTTACAATGCTCTCTGTTGAGAAATGATGTTGAAATGATTACCTGCCCAAAGTGTTTATGATTTTATGTATGATCCTATCAATAGTGTTGGTTCGCTACCAACTTATGATGAATGTTATGATGATGAGGAGAATGTTTATGAGGTATGATGTATTATGAGGAGGATGGTATGAATGAATATGAGGAGGATGGTATGAATGTTTATGAGGAGGATGGTATGATGTATTATGAGGAGGATGATGTGATGATATGAATGTTGTTGGTTCGCTACCAATGTACGATTTTATAATGAGATTGATAGTTGTTGGCTCATCACCAACATATTATGATGTTATGATGATATTAAATGTTGTTGGTTCGCTACCAACGTATGTGAAATTATGATAATGTTATAAGGGAAATGATACGGATCATACAGACATAAAATATGTCTGGCCAGACAACTTTTTGAAAATGAGAAAATGTTTTAGTAAGCACGAGTATTTACACTAAAACCTCGTGTGTTACTAATGGGGCAGAGTAATTTAATGAAAATATTTTTGGCATGAGTCCACTGAGTGTATTCTTGTACTCAGCCCTGCATATTTGTTTTTAAATGTGCAGATTGAGCTGGTGATGCGATGGGCGGTGTTGAGCAATAGGAACGTTGTCACCGAATAGTATACCTTGATTGTACATCGTCATATGTACACATCACATGTTTTCATTGCTGCAAGAACTTAAGTTATGTATCATAATTTATTGTTAAATGGTATTCGCTTATTCATCCTGTTTTGAGTAATAGTCCCGCTAAATCGTACTTAGGATTTAGGGGTCATTATAAATGAGGTCGAGCTCGAAGGCGAAATCAAAGCTCAAAGGAAAAAGTGGAAAGAACTGATGATGCTAGAGCGAAGTCTCGGCCGAGCTCCGTAAGAGAGGCCGACCAAAGTCGAGCTCACATCGAGCCGAGCTCTCGTGGCAAGTCGAGCTCGATCTTGAAGAGCTCGCATGGCGGAAGAGCTCTGTTCATGGAACGAAGAAGACGAACTCTAGAATAGAACATAAGATCTTGGAATGATGCTGGAGCAAGGTCGGACTTGTGAGCGAGGTCGAGCTCGTAAGCGAAGTCACGAGGTCGAGCTCGTAAGAGGTTGAGCTCGTGAGCGAAGTCGAGATCGTAGGGCGAAGCCAAGCTCCAGAAAGAAAGAGAACACATGAAGCGTGAGCGAAGTCGAGATCGTAGGGCGAAGCCAAGCTCCAAAAAAGAAATAGAACAAATGATGCGTGAGCGAGGTCGAGTTCATAAGAGAAGACGAGCTCGTGCTTGTGCAAATGAAGTAGAAGAGCTCGTACTAGTGGACGAGGCCGTGCTTATGGAAGGCTAACGACGTAGCGCGAAAGGTTTTGGCTGAAGACGAAGAGGAGATCCGCAGGACCACAACCACGTGGCAGCTGGCCATGGCAATAGAAAGGAGGCGCGCGTTCTGTCCTCCGTCAGAGCAACGGAAAAAGGGAAAGCATCAGAGGATGAATGGCTGGCATGTGCACAGTCTGCACCCCTAAAAAGCGCCAGAGGTTGTTATTAAAAAAGGGGGCGACAAACAGAAAGGGAAATAATTCAGTTTTGGAGGAAATATAGAGAGAATCATCTGCAGGGAGGAAAATCAAGGAGCGATCTCTTGGAGAGGAAGTCATCGGAAGAGACGACGATCCAAGAGCGAGCACGCGATTCCGGCGACTAGTTCTAATTTCGTTTCTCGAATTCTTCTTAGTTTGTTATGGCATTTGTTTGTTTGAATACTGTTGAACAGCTCGCTATGAGCTAAACCTGTATGGCTTGATTTCTTGATGAAACCCATGCTTGTGTGACGATCTCATCTCTACGCATATCTTGTTAAAATCGCTATTGCTCTTTTGGGATTATTTTATCTTGCTTGTACCTGATCACCATTAGTGAGATCTTAGTTCTATAATTGCTAGGAAGTTCTTATAGAGTGGAACACAAAAGAGTGACGTAAGAACATGATTTTAATATTATGTGTGTGAATAGCATAGGAATATGTGTTTACCTTGCGTGGCAAATATGAATGGATTAGTAAAGATATTATAAGAGTAATTCGATATAGGAATATATTGAGTGGCTTTGCAGAATATATCTTAGATTTGGAAAAATACTAAGAATCAGAGAAGTTCATGTCATAGCGATGAGGCAACGATAATGCTGTAGCATTATTAGTACAGAGTATGGGTGGAATCGAGAGATCAAGTCAGTTTCTCTTCCTTGATATTAGTGTTTTCCTCATTATTTGTGTTTGGTGTTTACTTCGTTTTGCCGAAGTCCTCTTAATTCAAGTTCGTAGTTGTGTTTTTATTTAAAAGAGCTACCACCTGTTTAATTTAATTTCCCTGTAAATCTTTCCTATAAAACAAAGTTGTTGTCGACGTGACTTAAAGTGCGATCCATATGGATTCGATCTCGGAATACTTTCGTGTATTACTTGTTGATTACGTGCACTTGCGTACCTTAGATTGTGTTACATACTCAAGATAACACCTATCTTCGGGCATGGCAGCCTCGATGTCCAATGCCCGACTGAGGGCCTCACGGTAAGTCAGGTTTTCGTGGCCAGCTAGTGAAACCCTGATTTCATGACGGAGTCCCGCCTGAAACTTTTATGTCCTCTTCTCATCGGTGTCGACTAGCTGGGCGCATATCGCGACATCTCACAGAATGCACGGTCGTAGTCTGTGAGAGTTGTCTTTCCCTGACGTAGGTTATTGAACTCATGTTCTTTCCTTTTTCGGTAGCTCTTAGGAATATACTTATCGTATACTTCCTCCTTGAACTCCTCCCAGGTGTAATATTCAAGTTCTTCTTCGGATAGGGTCTTCATCTTCACCTCCCACCAGAAGTCGGCGGCACCAGTCATCTGGAAAGAAACGCATGACAAGCGTTCTTAAGAGGTGCAGTGAAGGAAGTTAAAGATTCGCTCCAGCGCGCGAATCCAAAGTTCATCATCCACGGATTTCGGTCCGTTGAAAGTGTCTTGGTTACGTAGAGGAATAGTTCCTCAATCCGTCTTGCCGATGGTGGTGGTGGAAGGGTGTCATCTTTTTTGGGTGTTACCTCATGGTTTCTTCTTCTCGGTGGCATTCTATCTTTCTTAAATATACGTAATCAGATATCTTCTTATACTATCCATCAGGATCATAAATATCTTAGCACGGTATGTATATATAATCATAAACATAAATCTAGCACGTCATCGAACACCACATATCGCAACCTCAAAAGCCAAAGCTCTCCGAGAGCTATCATCATATTAAATCAAATACATATACGAGGACTTTCATCATCACTTTTACGATCCACAAAAGGCCAGGTACGGAGTATGATACTCCGAAAATTAATATCAGCATCACTCAATGTACCTAGTCACAGTACGTACAAAAATCTAAATGCTACCGTGGTCATCAGAATAAGGGTTCATGTCGGAACGACTCATCGTTTCCGCATGCATCAAAAGATATACAAGGGTATATAGAGAAACATTATCTTGTCCTAATAACTAGATCCATAATCGCTCAGGGTGTAGACATGGCTCAACGTGTCAGAGTCAGAATCAAAAGTATGGGTACTATCTACTCCCTCCATCTCATCGTCAGCTGGCAGGTCCTCCTCTGGGTCTTCGACCTCAGCATCGAGTGTGGGAGCCACGAGCACTCGGACTCTAATGACCCTAGCTTCTTCCATAGCAGCCAGGTCTAAGCGGATCTCAGTTGTGATCCTTGAAGCGGCCAGCGCGGACGGACAAACAAGGCAGCACAAGCTCCTCTCACGGTGCTTGTAGCTAGGCAACGTGGATCATCAACCTCCAAAGTATCATGGTACAGGGGTCCATGCGGGAGCGGCAGCGGCTGAGCTAGGAGAGCTCCGATAGATAGAGGTGGATGTTGACATAGAATAATCGGTGGTGATGGTTTGGGCTGTTAATGACGGGGCTCGAATCCTACTGGTGTGAGGATCGAAAATGTGAGCTATCGGGGACGGGAAGGTCCAGCCTCGAACATGTTCCTGGCACTACCAGGCAAGAATACGGGCCCATCAAATACAAAATGGGGTATCTCTGGGTGGAGCCATTCGTGAATCTCATCATGCCAGGTGTATTCTCGCTCGGGAAGATACGGTCCACAGGGTGCAGCTCCATATACCATGAATACGTAGCTCAGGTGACTGGCAAAACGAGGCAAATCTGCCTCAAGATCGAAGCTCTCTCGGCATCGATAGATGTAATCTACCGATATCTCACGAGCATATCCCTGCCAGTCGGATGGTAGTCTCGCGATCAGTCGAAGCACACCGTCATAATATGACGTACCACGGGCATATGCAGTAGCCTATGACGTACAAAATGAGCAAGGAACTCGCCGATATCATCTACTCGGTACATCTGGTAGGAACGGTAAGAGCGTGCCACTTCCTCGGGTATGACTCTAGAAGATAAAGGGAGCCTAATGTAAAAACCGTCCGAACCATCTTATATTCCTAAGTTCTTATGAAACTACTTTCATGGTTTGGTCTCTGGGAAGAGACTGCATGGTTCCTTAGGATATAATAAACGTTTGATGTCTAACCTTCGGGTAAAGGCTAAGTGGTCACCCTATGTTATTGGGTTCTGGATTCTTTATTTCTATTCGCATCATAACATTCGATCATAATCGTTCCTATAATGTACTTACAATTTGATCTTTCATTTTATACTTCCTTAACATTATACTTTGATTCTTTTCATTATTACCACGATAGAGGCAACACGCTTGGTGTTCGGAATTCCTTCACGTGGAGAGGTTGGGGCTCATAACTATACTAACTTCTAGTTAAGCAATCGTTTCGTCATTGTAGATTTGTCGCGTTCTCCTCCACAAATCTGTTCGGATTGTGATTCTTAAAATTTCTATGTTCTCGTTCTTCCTTAGTATTTCATTCCATTGGGGATACATTATGTTCTCAGACTAAGTTCGGCGCAAAAGGGATCATGCGTCTTAAGTGTCTATGTCCTCATGGGGAAACATACTCATTTACATCCTGCTTCTAGTATGCTTTGCATATAACAGTAAACACAAATCAAGACACATTGTGCGATAATCAAGTATCCTCATATTACTCCCTTACCAAGCTCATAAAGTTTGCAACTTTCTTTCAAACTAATAACCAATCATTTGAAACAACTTTTCAATTTCAAAACATTCATTTTTCCACAATATATGTCAACCTTGAAACAAGGCAATATTGTAAGTCCATGTCACATTTCATATATTTCCATCATTTCAAAATGACTTTTAGTTGAGATAGTTACCTTCTTCCTCGTTGAGCAGGACGACGATGGAGTGCAGTGCAGTTGCAGTCAAATACTAATAGTTTCTAGACTCAACTTTCAACTTAGGATTCAAGGAAAGGGTTTCTAGGGTTCAGAGCGAACAAATGCTCTGATACCACTTGTGACAACCCGACTTCTCAAGGAAGTAGGATTAAAGGGATCGCCCCTGGTATGACAATGCAATGGATATACACATAACTAAACCAATACGATTAACCAATCAACTACGAATAAATGCATAGACTGAAAGGAGTAAACTGTTTCGATACAAATTCAAGTCATAGAAGGACTTGCCAAAAGGTTCAACGTTCAAATATAGCCCAATCAGGGTGCAATTCAAGGAACGAGGTATGACCTTAAGTTCAATACGATATGAAAAGCAGTTATAATCAAAAGACATCAAACAATCACTACTACAAATATCACTTTTCTCTACACCTTATAGACTACGCTTTTTCGTAAAAAGCGTAGTGTATAGGTATAGACTACGCTTTTTATCAAAAGCGTATCTATGTGCGAATTTTTGAAGTATAGACTACGCTAACAAAAGCGTAGGTGTGTGTCGTAGTCTATAGTGGGTATAGACTACGCTTAAAAGCATAGTGTATGTGCATGTTTTTAATAAAAAGCGTAGTCTATGTCATAAATTAAAAAAAAAAAAAAAAAAAAGGTAATCCCAATGCTTTAAAGCGAGTGCGGGGAAGTTTTGGTTTTCCTTTTGTTACTTTTGTTGTTGTCGTCGTCGAAATATAGGATTTTAATTTATTTATTTTAATTCAAGAACTAAAGGAATGAGCGTTGATGGGAAGGAGGTGAAGAAGGTGTGAAAATGGAGGAGAAATTGGTGTTTATGTGGGGTATTTGCGGGGGCATTTCCATGAGCGCCTATTTTGTCTCCGGTGGTGGTCCGATTGTCGCCCGACGATGCGTGGAAGGATGTTTGTGGCGGTGGGCGTGGTTTCGCCATGGCTATTTCGTAATTCGAACTTTGTTTCCCACAACTTTGCCCGAATTTTGGTTTTAGATTCACATTTGAATTTCCTTGAAACCGATGAGTCGATTTTGCATCTAAGTTATGTGTTCCATCTTTTCAGTTGGTCTATTGGTTGAATTTTGTTTGAATTTTCTCCGAGTTCTCCGTAGCTTCTAAGAATTGGCTATTTCAAATGAGTAGACCGCTCAAGATTTGTGGTTCTCTAGTTTTAGTTTGTGTGAAATGAGTACTACGGGTTGTTTCAAGTTTCAAGTAGGTTTTCACTCATTAATGAAAACCTACTTCCTTCGCGAAGACGATGATGCGGTCCGATGCTAACAACGGGGGATGTCGAGCGATTTCATAGACAAGAGGCGCGGTCAAATTTTTATATGATCTCTCATGACAAAACTTGCCTTGTTGAATCTCACAAAACACGCGTCCAACAACATTCATACACCAAAACATAAAACTTTTTCTTATTTTCTCGGAAATATAATGTCTCAAGGCTTGAACACCAAGATTGGTAGCCAGAAAATGTTGGCCGGCCTTAGAGTGAGGAGAAAGGTGCGGTTGTCGGAAGAAGCATTGGAAGGTACCCCAATTTCTTTTCTTCTTCAAATTTTGTAAATTGGGAACTTTCGTCTTTTCGGTGTAAATGATTGATTCTTTAACAATCAAGTGATGTAAATTTGTTTTATCTGAAATAATGATAGCTTGATGAAATGATATTGCTTTTGGTGCTCGAAATTTTTAGGCCCGAGTTGAAGTCATTTGGATCCTTTCCTCATTATGGATGAGTTTTACGGTAACATTTCTCTTTTTATGATCTTTGAGTTTGTTTCTTTTCACTCTCCTATTTACAAATGTCACCTCCCGCTGGATTCCCCGATCATCCCCACCGCGGTATCTACCATTCAACCGTTTTGAATGAAATAAAATGCTATCTTTATATAGGGAGGCATCACTCATCAAGATTTTGCTAACCCTCTGTTGGCCTAATTCTCTTTGGAGACCGCTTGGGTTATTCGCAGCCCTTATTGTGTAAACCGGAATATAGAATGGTTCGATTTGATTTTGTCTAAACGTTTTCTATATTTGGTACAACCGCCTATTGCTTTAATTACTAGAAATCTCCATGTTATGTTTTGTGAGTTCATGGTGCTATTAGAACTAACGTTGATCATTCTTGAATCTTGATTAAAAATATTAAAAGAACTAGTCTCGAAAAATCATGCGAAACATATTCAACTATATATGATTGCATCGATTCTTGATAAAAACTTGCACCTCATAGTCATTTATTTTATTTTATTTAGTGACTAGAAGGTATGTTTGCCTATGATAGAACATGTGTTCTCATTCACGAGCGTAGGTCGACATGTGGATCTGTTAACTTTTAGTTAGTATTCGCGATCATTTCCTCGGCAATCACATGCTCAACTACGCTCTTGGCCATTCTTCAATATGATATATCATCACATGCATCTAATTAAATATTAAAAGTAAACTACGGAGATTATATAACGAGGTTTGGTTTTGAAATTGTAGATTACGCAATTATATTTTCTATTCTTCCATTGAGTTGTTCTCTTCCTTTCTATTCCGCTACTTCATCCAAGCACAATGAAAATTTTGAGGACCGCACCTTATTCGATTTATTCGCTTTCCTTATGTTCTTACATTGCATGTAAGTATCGATGATAATCTTGATGTATATACTTTTAGGTGATTTTAAATGCTAAAAATTTAATTTACATTTGACCTTTCTACGAGAGAGTTGACGATTCTTCTTTGGAAGTAATTGGCATTACACTCCTAATTTATGAGCAATAAACCTCTCGAACTTGGGCAAATTAACGGACATTTCCATAGTTCATCTTGCAAATGGTTGTCAAGCAATTCGAATGCTAAAGTTATGTCGTAATGCATTCGGTATCAATTATTCGATTCCCCGCATTACGTTGGGCTATATAGTACATTATTGTATGCTTAATGTCGATTTATTCAAGTCTGTATTTGCTTTTATATGTACCTTTTAAGTCGATTGTCCTGTTTATTGATTTTACCTTACCTAAGTGTTGGGCCGAAACCGATATATTGAGTCTCCTATTATATGTTTGGACGATGATGAAGGCATTCTTGCATATCTTGAAGTTAATGGAGCATCTCTCAAGTGCTTGTCGCTTAATAATATTATCTAGGTAAGATTTGTTAGTTGTACCTAAAATACATTAAACTTTCTCTTCTCCTAATAATTTTACCGAATGAGATTTTGGTGTATTTGTAAATATTAAGCTCAGAACCATTTACTTTTAAATAAATTTCAAATCTTCAATTTATTTGGTAGCTATTGAATTATTTATTTATGCAGATATTTTGTTGTATTTTCATATTTATATAGATGATTTTAATTACATCGAGAAGAAGAAGATAATTTTTAATATTATTTGTTTGACCTTATAATCTTTTGGGTATGAAGGACATTTGAGTTTTAAATAATTTGATTGTTTTCTTCATTGAAGAAAAGCTTACCCATGCCACTAACCTCGATCTTATAATTTGATTTTTATAATAAGGTCGGTTTGGCGAAGCTTTATTGTTATCTAACTTTTCAGTTTCATTTTGAAGCAAGTCATTGTGCTAGATATGATCTGCTTTAGTTGAAAAGGGCTTGGTATGTTTTCACGGATATTCATGGGTTCTGAGAGAGTACAAAGGATTGGTTAAATTTCTACTATATATTTTATGTCGACATTTGGCTCGTGTTTAAAGTTCTTGGGCGTCTTTTGTTTAATATTGAACATCGATGAAAGAGTATGCTACTTCTTAGTAATGGAATTCTTTTTGATGTGTCATACATTGTATAGAAAGCTATTTTGAACTCTCTCTCAATCATGAAACCTATTACATTTCTTTTCTTGCCAGTGTTTTAGAGGTTACAATGGGACGGTGATGGCTTATGGTCAAACCGGGCTGGAAGACTTATACTCTTGGACGATTGGGTGATGAAGATACCTCTACTCGGGGTATAATGGTTCGTGCGATGGAGGATATACTTGCAAATATCTCACACGAGGCGATTCTATCTCGGTTTCATTCTTGCGCAGTTGCACATGCTACCTACATGCTTGAATATTGTTTCCATCATTATGAACATCTTTCTTTGTCCAATTTCTATATTTCTAGAAGATCTTTATAATCTTAAAGGCTAATCTAATTTAGAATTATTTGTTTTTGTGTATCTTTATATGGAATCCATCCAGGATCTATCGAACCCAACAAATGATAATATATCAATTGTAGAGGACCGAAAAATGGTGATGTTTCTTTCTTGGGGATCGTATGCGGGAGATCGAGACCGGCAAAGTTTCATTCAACTATTACGCTTAGGGAAGCTCATAGGATTCTTTGCTAACACTAAAGCGAATATTGAATCTTCACCGAGTCACGCCCTTCCGATGGTAAATCTTAGTATTAATTGCTTTACTTTTTTGTTGCCTTTTCATTTTGTCTTACGTAGCTATGAAACTCATCATCATAGTATAGGTACACATGAAGAAGTCTGTACTCGATAGGGATGATTTTTCTCTTGAAGCACAAAATCGCTCAATTGGTAATTTGAGGCCTCCTATGCATTCACAAATCGGGTCTTTTGAAACTCTCTACCTAAGATCCCCATCTGCGCCTCTTGTGTATTTATTTCACTTTCCTATCTCGCTTCATTTTCGCTCCACTAAACTAGTTAAAGCATATGAGGACGAACCGAGTGGACTTCCTTCGGTCTTGGATTGAATTTATTGGTGTTGAATCTAAAAGTTGTCTCGGTCACTAGATTAGAGTCGATCAAGCCCATACATGTTTCATTGATTAATATTGTGAGTGCTCGGTGGCTAACTATTTTGAAATGTAATCGATAAGCTTTTATTGTTTCTTGAAGGAAGCGAGGACACATGTTAGAAGAAGCCAGTCTATAAATCTTTCACTTAGTGCTTTAGGAAATGTGTAAATGCCTTGGCGTAAAATAGTCTTCACGTCCCGCTTCGAGATTCAAAGCTTACACGGCTACTTAAAGATTCATTTGGAGATCAGTCTTTGCGTGTTATATATATATATATATATATATATATTAGATGTGAGCTTCAATTGAACTATATTACTTAGAACTTGATAATTTGTCATGACACTTTGTGAAGCAATATCGCACTTCCTCATAACCTTTTCGGAAAATTGGTAATGTATGTCATTCATAATTATATTGTTTTAACCTATAATCCATCGATATTTAGGGAATTGAGATATGATCCGAACTTGGTTGAATCGACTTGTGTTCTACGGTATCTTTGTAGGACATCCGAACTTCATTAGTTGTCACAATTGATCATGATCTTTTGAATTATTTTGTCTTGTGATATGGGGATCGGTCTTATTGTTTTGTTTTGTGATGTGCATAGTATTTTTGTATAGTGATTTTGTAGGCTGTAATGAAAGCAGTTGTATATTTTTGTATAGTGATTTTGTAGTTGTAATGAAAACAGCAGTTGTATATTTTTGAATAGTGATTTTGAGCGTAGTCGCAAGTATATTTTAATCTCATTTGCTTATCGTTATTAATTGTATAAGTTTAAATAAAGAAATTAACTACGGTTGAAATTGAAAAACCGTAGTTGTTATTAAATTTACTACGGGTTGTAATAGAAAAGCGTAGTAAATTTGGCATTAAAACGTAGTAAATAAACTCAAAACCGTAGATAATACATATAGACTACGATAAAAGCGTAGTGTATGTGCGAAATTTTGTGTGGTTTGTCGGTATAGACTACGGCGTAAAAGCGTAGTCTATGCGCGGCGTGAGTCTATAGTGGGTATAGACTACGACAAAAAGCGTGGTGTATGTACGAAATTTTGTGTGATGCAGCCGGTATAGACTACGGCGTAAAAGCGTAGTCTATGTGCGGCGTGGTCTATAGTGGGTATAGACTACGGCGTAAAAGCGTAGTCTATGTGCGCGTAGTCTATGGTGGGTATAGACTACGCATAAAAAGTGTGTGTCGCGCGCTTATTTTCTCTACACCACTTTTCTCTACACTACTGAAACGCACATACACTACACATAAAACGCGTAGTCTATACCGATTTTTGTAGTCTTGAATATCGAGTTAGCGACAATAAGCGTGTGGACATGCATATGACGATACATGCCCAGGTTAGAAATCCTTTCTATTAAAGCAACAAAACAACTGTCACTCTGCACCGCCTCGCACCCATCATCAATCCCTGCTCAACCTACACATCAAAAACAAGATGCAGGGTTAAGTACAAAAGTACTCAGTGGACTCATTGCGAAAATATTTTCTTTGTAAGTTATTGAGCGCCCGCGATAGCGCATGAGGATTTTAGTTAAAAGACTCGTGCTATCAAACATTTATCATTTTCCAAAGTGTCCAAAGGACTATTTCATCCACGTTGTTCCATATCGATCATTCATTCATTCGCGCACTATGGGTGGCCACCTACACATAGTCGCCGTGACGGTCGAGGTAGCTAACCTTAGCACACGGTCGCACGTGTACACAATCCGAGTTAGTCCTTAACTAAGTCGGATCGATTATTACCCTTTTTAACGTTGGTGGACCAACACGTTCACATACCACATTGGATATACCAATCTCGGATAGAATCACAACAAAACATAAACATTTGGCGATCGATAACGGTTTATGTAATAATATTTAAGTAAAGCTTTTTGTAAATCATGCTTTGAGATAGACATGCATGTCATTTTTGTTTCAAGAGAGCCCATCTGCTAGTCCAAAGTTAATAGTTCTAAGCGGGGCAGGGTGTGAGTGTCCTTCCTCGGCAACTACGTACGATCAAGCCCTTCATAAGAAAATAGTCTTTCTTAGATTCTTTCTATTGATCGAAGGTCGTTTAAAAATTACGTCTTAAAGTTCCCAATTAGGGTTTCTTTATGATTTCATGTGATGGTCTTAAGATAATTCCTATTATCTTACATTCTAAATTTCCAAACTATATTACTTCATCATTCATAGATGAATCTCAACTTATGAGTCATATGTTCGAGTCTATCCTCGACTCTAGTCTTAGTGTGCTTCTAAGCGTTATTCGTTATAGATTGTTAGTATTGAGTTATGATTGGTATATTAGGATATTCTCAATCCACTAACTAGACTTAACAATTATAGTTACGTCGATGAGGTTATGTTTGACGACTTGTCGTATTAACACGACGAATGAAAGGAATCTTGACTTATGATTCGAGATATCTCATACCATCGTGTAAGTAAATACTTAGGAATTAATGGAGTTCTTTGTGAATACTAACTCGAACCTAGAGACATAAGGATTGACATCTTATTCTTGAATCTTAGCTTACACTTTTCGACATTGTTTGTTTCTCTTAACTCGTCGGAGATTGTGTACATTATAAAATCGCTATTCGTATCGAGTTGTCTTAACGCTCAATCTAATATCGTATTAGGTTATCGTTGTTGAGCATTAATGTTGTAAGTCGGCTTTTGGTTCCTTTAACTTAGGAACTCACGTTTGAGTATCCTATTATTAATAGAAAACCCTAAATTTATGTCTATCTTCGATTCTCATTAATTCCTTCTTAAGTTATCGAAATTTGTCGATTTCTTTTGGATTCTCATACATAAAGTACTATGTTGTTTACGTTTGGGGTTTTGTTTGTCGGCCTGACATAAATATAACCATTCACACCATACACAACATATATTATACTAAAGCATTAGAAAACCCTAATTTCTAACATAATACACAACCATTGTGTATGTGTGCATGAGTGTTCCATTCATTCATCATAATCACAACCATTTATTTTAAACTTATAGATTAACTACTATGGCATCATTGACAATTAAAATCAACTAATACTTAACCATTTTGCTATGTTTTTTATAATTAGCAATAATTAGCATAAGTATCCAATAAATTTCTATAAAATCATGCTATACTCCTATTATACTATAGAATTTAATTACCAACTCCATATCATCAAATAAAAATTTAAAACATGAGTAAATAAGCATTATATTTTCGGCAATTTCAATTTATTGAACCTTGATGTTCAATAAATTCCACAAAAATTATATCATGCTCATATCATACATTAAACATGAAATATCATCTCATATCATACATTAAAATTAAAACACATGCTTTTTACTACATGTATATTTTCGGTAATTATAATATATATATACATATATATTCAATAAATTCCATTCACTTCACCATATGTTTATAATATGCACTAAACATGTAATATTAACTTTAAACCTCAACTAAATATTTATAATATGAACTAAATGCTTGAAATTCTTTTTGTCCTCACATATATATTGTATATGTGTTCAATAAATTCCAACAATGCAATTAGGTTCATATTATTTCTAAACATCACATATCATATTATTTTAAACAAAAAAAATCAAATAAATCTTAGAATATTTATACATAGTTTCGGCCTTGTCATAAAAATAGGAGTAGTGTCTCAAAAATTTCAAGATTAATGTATGATGTTCATATCATATATTAAACACTATATCTCAACTATTTCTCAACAAATAAAATCAAACAATAGCTTAAAATACTTAAATATATTCTACCCATTTGTAAAAGATAGGAGTAGTATTTCAATAATTTCAAGATTAATATATGATGTTCATATCATATATTAAACACTATACCTCAACAATTTTCCAACAAATAAAATCAAAATAAATACAAGAAAATTCCAAAAATTCCCATATTTATTTTACATGCTCCTAACACATCAACAAACAACAATATCAAATAATATTCACAAAAGCATGCTTTAACTCCTATAAAAAGAAATTATAACAAAATCAAAAAATAACAAACATGCTCCAAAAATTCCCAAATATTAAATATAGCCTTAGAACATATTTCTAATCATATTTAATTCATGGCTTGAGAGCATTTGATGGCTCAAAAGCCAAGAAATTTGGGGAGGTCGAACTAGGGTTTCAAAATGAAAAAAAATTCCACTCCATTAGGATGGAAGAGGATGATGAATACTACATTTGTATGGTCTTATAAACTGATTTTGAGAGTTTTTATTGTTTGAAATGAGGGATTAAAGCTTAGAAGTTGGAAGAATAAAATAGAGGATTTTGAATTAGAGAGAGAAAATGGGTTCCAAAGTGAGAGAGAGGTGCTGCACGAAATGCTGCTCTCTTGCAGCCTAAAGAGATGTTGTTAGCTCATTTGGGGAGGTCTTGGTGGTAGTTGGGAGTAGGGATGTCAACGGGCGGTCTTTACCCGGACCAAAACCAATAAATTAGTATTGGTTCTGGTTCTGGAACCGGTCCAGTAAATATCGGATCCGGATCAGAACCGGACCATCAAATTATGGATCCAGATCGGGTATTACCCATTTCCAACCGGTTACCCACTGGGCCACGGTTACACACTTACCCAAATCTCTTATTCACATTTCCCGATTCCGTCGAAACCTAAATCCCCAATTCTTCTCTCGACTTCTCACAAATCCCCAATTCTTTCTCACAATTGGGTTATCCATGATTTCGAAGGAGGAAGAGGCATTTGTACGAGAGAGAATTGTATTAGGATACGAAGAGAAACGTGTTTGAGATAGAAAAGGATTTTGGGCTCCATTAATGTTGGATGATTGTTATACTTTCTCAAAGGGTGGCGATATATAATTAGAGGCATTTGCCTTCTTTCTCTCTCTCTCTATATCTATTTCTCTCGCTTTTGTCGTTGTTCCCAAGTTGGTGACATTTTTTTTCTTATTTTAAGGTTTATGTTTTAATGAAGAAGGGCTTCGCTTCTTGCCGATTTTTATGCTAATATTGTATTTGATTGAAAGTGATGCTTGATTTTGTTTCATGTGCCTTGTTTTTATGTGTTTCTTTCATTTACGTATGTATTTTGCTTGGAGATGAATAATTGGATTACCGCTTTGATCTTGGTCCAAACCTCTGTAAGTTTAATGCTCTTCATTTATTGGGGGAAAGAGAAGTTGATCGAGTTCTAGTATGTCTCGTGGTGCAGTGAATATGAATACCATTTTCTCGACAAGTATGTTAATTTTTGCTAGAAAGGCATCGATTTATATCGAAAAGGTGAAATCCAAGTCACCGAAATGAATGAGCATATTACCAACTATTCTCGCCTTTTCATCTATATATACAAAGGTGAAATCCAAGTCACGTAAAACCAATATTCAATCAAGATTCAAATTTGAAAACGGACAAAACCAACTGTTGAATAACATTGAGAAAAACTGTGTTAAACAAGAAGCGCAGAGCGAAGTTCGTCTCGGATATATAATGAGAAAAACTACATAATTACTCACCTTGTTGTGAGCTACAACCTGGTTTTCTCCTTGTTCTCACATATATCATGCATTTCGCCCGTTGCAAATAATCCGGTCGAGCATGAGAGACTCGAGTCTCTGCATTGATTGTTCTTCACGAGGTCAACTCAGAAGAAACTCATTGATGCAAACATAATCCACAACCACGAATAAACATAAGAATATCAAGAAACAAGAAACATTAAAGCGATTGGTCCCTTGTAAATCTTCCATACACACACACACACAAAAAAAAAAAAGGACATAGGTACACCTATGCCCAAAAATCTTCAAAAACAAGATTTCTTTTGATTCAACAAGAAAATATGGCCCATCGAGACATAATATTCTGACAACCGCCACTCGAATTCATGAGTTATAAAAATTGAATTCATGAGTTACATGGATATGTAATGCTAAAATTGAAAATTGTAAAAAAAAAAAAAACAAACCGGCCGGACCGAACCGACAAAGCGGGTCAGCCCAGAACCGGTCCGGTCCAAGAGGTTACGGAACCGGATCCGAACCGAACCGTTAATTTAAAATTTAATGGTTTTGAATGGTTCCGGATCGGTCCGGATAAAGACCGCCCGTTGACATCCCTAGTTGGGAGGAAGAATGGTCAAATTACCCGATTTGGCATGTTAATACCGACTCTTTAAGTTTTTACGCGTTTTCGATTGATTTCTCAGAACCTTAACGTTTTATTTTCTTAAATAGCCTTAAAAAGACTTATTTCATAGTTTATAATAATTTCATGAAGTTCGGATGGCATCCGATAAGTCAATTCCGAGTTATCGCGTAAAACAACGTTCGACGATTAAATTATGCTCATTCGAAATTCTATTGAATTCTTGAGATTTCATAATTTATTTGAGTATTATAAATCGTTTCTTATTGATTTAGACCCTTGGTTCGAGTTTCGGTTCGTTCGGATCAGTTTAGGGTTTTTCGGTATATTTTCTCGGCGTTCGGTTAAGTTCTTCAGGAATTTTGTTCAGAAATTGATTCTTATGAATTCTAAATGCATAATAATATATTCCTCCATGATTTTGATTGTTATCATTAATTTTCATGATTAGCACGGACTGAAAGTTGATCCGACTCTGAATAGTGCTTTTAAGGCTGACCGGGCAAGCATGCCCGAAAATTCTCATTATTTGGCTTCTCACATGTTTTCATGAGAGGATTCTAGAAATGAAATCTTTTTTTTGAGATTCATTCTTGATCTTTCATTCTATGTTCAGGCTATTCAGGAAACCCTAATCCGGTAGGACTAGTCACTAGTTTTAGATTTCTCTAGTTTTCGATCTCCGAATCGAATCTAATTCGTTTCATTGGCACATTAAACATAATTAAGGTCTTAACACTCTAAGTAATTGGTTTAAGCATCGCTAATAAAAGTTTTAAATTTTTCGAGTTATTACATTCAGTGTTGGAATTTCATCTTCTCTATGGTAACTTCTTGTGAGTCCTCATAACCTTTTAATTATTAAATCATCATGATTTATACCCATATATTCTGATGAAGCTACAATATTCAGGTTTTCGGGGGAGGGGATTACTTTTTTTTTGGGAACGAGAATTATTGATCACATCATACTTTCATGGCCCAAAGAACTAACAAGCCTCTTATTGAAAGCCGCCAATTAATTAAAGGACATGAATTGCAAATTGCAAAATTGTCCTTTACGTTTGAAAGTCTGTGCATCTACGACGTGTAAATATCACGTATGTTTTGTCTCTCTAGCTCAAATTGAATGAACACACGTGGTTGAGAATAGAGATGGACAATATATCTCGGATCCGATCCAGATTTATAGATTCAGATTTATTTTTCAGGATCTAAATCTTCAAAAATTTGGATCCGATGGATCTAGATCCTATCCCTATATTTCGGATCTGGATCTAGGATTTTTTTAGAGATCTAGATCCAGACCATAAAATCCATTAGTTTGATATATATATATATATATATATATATATATATATATATAGATTAAGTTAAAGTAGCATCTTATTAGGATAGTATGTAGACTCAATCTAGACCACACATTTTGAACACGTGGCTGCACCACAGTGACACATGGCAGCTCATTTTCTTTTCTTTTCTTTTAATTTTCGCAAGGCAAAATGGGAAGAAATCAAATCAACCTTCTTCTACTCCTCCTGGTGGCAGCGGGCGTCGGAGGCGATGGCGACGACATAACGGCAACGACGACGTCGGCGGCGGCGGTGTCGACCGCGAACATCAACAATATAAACAAACAACAACAAACAATAGATTTTGAAAGAAAGAAAAAGAAGAAAAAAAATTTGAAAACAAAATTGATGGATTTTGAGAAAAAATAGAAGATAAATTTGATAGATGATTGAAGAATCGAGAAATATGATGGCTATGGCGGTGGTTCACGGTGAATTCGCCGGTAATCAGCGAAAGAGACGACGGAATTGACATAGAAGGATGAATGAGAGATTTTCTGTCGAAACCATAAAAATGCATTGAACAAAACATGACAATGCATTGAATAAAACATAAAACTGCATGTTGCATCAAAACACAAACATGCATTGAACAAAGCACGTTCATGCATTGAACAAAGCATGTCCATGCATTAATCAAAACATGTCAATGCATTGAACAAAACGTAAAAATGCAGGCCAACGGGCGCTGGAGTGAGCGCCGGAGGCTGCAAAGCACGTAGTGCACGCTGGCGCGCTGGCGAGCGCGCATGCCGCGGCGCGCACGCCCTTTGAGACGCGAAGCTTCCAATCGCATGCATTATTGTGTTCAATCGCATGCATTTTTGTTCATTTGAATGCATTATTCGTTCAACTAAATGCATAGTTTGTTTTCGCAATCACATAACAAATCAAATTACTAATCTACCCTTAATGAGCGAAAATCGGTGAAATTAAGCTTAAAAGTCCGAAAAATCTCAACCATAGGATTTATGAGATGAATGGATGAGATTGAGTATTACATACTATCTGGGGCTTGGGTACTATATGATCTATCCTCTATATATATATATATATATATATATATTATAATTAAATACCTAACCCCAACTTAAAACTCTTTAATTTCCCTTTTTCAAATTCTCTCAATAAAAATATGCTCCCAATTTCATTTCAAATTCTCACAATTATGTATCAGTCGGTATTCACGACGTGTCGCGCCACTTACACCACCGACGATCGAGTTATTTATTGTTTCCTACCTTATAATAGATTTGTAACTAACGTCTTCCAATATAGTGATAATTGTAGAAATTATAATTAATAGTTATAGTATTATTGTATATTCATATTATTATAGTGTTACTGTGAATTATAGTTGATTTAGAATTTATTTTAGAAGCGAAAATATATGGATCCGGGTCTAGACACTGGACCATACGGATCTCATGGATCTGGATCTGGATCTAATTTTTTTGGACCCAATGGATCTGGATCTTATCCGGACCCAAGCAAAAAAAATCAGACTTGGACTGGACCTAGCCAGATCCGACCCATTGCCATTCTTAGTTGAGAATATGTATGTTGAGGCATTCTTTCTTGAAATTCAATTATTTACTTATAGTAATTATTTATTTATAGATAAATAGGTATTTTACTTTTAGGTTAGACTATTTGATATTAACTTATTCGTAAATGTGACTTGAATTTAACTTGATTGATATTAAGATTGTGCATTAGTCGTGTTTATTTATAGATAATTAGGTGTTTTACTCTGTAAGGTTAGACTACCTGATATTAACTTATTCGTAAATGTGACTTGAATCTAACTCGATTGATATTAGGGTTGTGTATTGGTCGACCAAAATTCTTCAAATCGAAAACTAAATCAAACATATTTTTTTGAATCGAATAGAACCGATTCATAATTCCGGACCGATCAAAAATCGAATCGAAAAAACAGATCGATTTCGATCGGACCAAAAAACCGACCAAGACATATACTTTATATATTTTTTTTCTAAATAAACATATTTTTATCCTAATTATTTAATTAATTGTTATATAAAATATATAAATATATAAAAAATAATCTCGCTTCGGTTACCGATCGAACCTAAAATGTAAAACCGAGAACTGAAACGAAAACCAATTTTAATTAAAATTTTGAACCGCATCGAAAAGCTATCTTCTAAAAAACCGAACAGAACCGACCGAAAATTATGAGTTCATTCGGTTTTTTCTGCTCGATTCGGTTGATGCACACCACTAATTGATATAAAATAGGGTTAACACTAGGAATTAAATGTAATATCCCGAAGAATTAAAGGTCTAATTACGTTAATTAAATTTCGTAAATTAGGGTTTTGTCGTGATAATTGAATTAATAAATTATCGAATAATGATTTCGATTATTTATGAGGTAATGAATTCCTATATCATATTCACTAATGATTGTGAATTAAGGAATATAATTATATAAAGTATTTCGGCAGTAATATTTTAACGTCGATTGAATATCGATAGTTAAAATTTCGTAAAATTTTCTAAGTGAAGAAGCTTAGAATTAAATTCCCTTATTAATGGAATGATTTAATAAAGTGATTACGACTTTATTACGACCATTTTGAGATGGGTCGATTATGAACGTTTTGAGACGTTTTGAACGTCAACGTTTAGAGACGATTAGAAAATTGAGTTTAATGATCAAGAAATTATAATATTTAAATTCCTATGATTATTTTATGTAATTAGAGTATTATTTAGCATTAAAACAATGCTAGAGAATTAAGGCATAATTATGGGATAAGAGTTGTAATTTTCGAAAACCCTATTATCGAAAATTAGGGTTTTCACCCATGAATCATTCTAATTATTTTTCCTATGATATAATTTATTATCTAAGACATATATTATGATATATAACTACTTATAGCATGAAAATTAAAATGTTAGCACTTAAGTATGAAAATGCCGTGTACATATATGAATTAATGTTCAAAATTTGTGATCTCCAACATATTGTACATTAGTGTGATAAAATTACACACTTATCAAGGACATTAACTAAGATGATCAAGTGGAGGCTTTGTGTATAGTGAGAGAGCCGTATACATTGACTAGGAATAGGTGAGAAGATTTGATACAACTTTTATTTGATGATGTATTATTACATTTGGCAATGTGTAACTATTATGTATCATGTATAAGACAAATTTAATAACTCTCCTTTGTGCTTAAGATAGAGAGTGCCGACGGCACTTGTGAATCAAAAGTAGGATTTCTTTTTTGTGTTGTTCAAAATGTGTAAGAGGTATTTACTTTGATGACATATTAAAGGTGATGAGTCATAAAGATAGATAAAAATTTGGCTTGCAATTGTGTGTCTTGACCGAGAATGGTAGGGAAACATGTTAAGTCTTTTTAATTCATTTGCTTTAGTATTTACTAATAGGATTACATCAAACACCATCTTCTCTTTCCTAAACCAAATTGCTGAGAGCTTTTGAAAAGAAAAACCTTGAGAGTTCATCTTGTTCTTCCCCAAATCCCTTGACACTAAATCCTTTCACAACAAATCGACACCGTTAAAGAGGTTAGGAATCGAACGAGCTTCGATTATACGTTAAAAATTTCAATTTCTAATGGTTCGATTTTAAATTATAAGCTTTCAGATTTTTAATAAGAAAAATAGAAAAAAATTATGCTAGCATGTTTTATTGTTCATTAATAATGTTGAGCATGATTTATATGTTTCATATTGGTGATTTATTTGGAAGCTAAGCATGTTATAAATTATGTTGTGATGACCAAAAATTCTAGGATTTGTTTTGATGATGGATTAATGTTATATATTGGCAAAGGAACTCATTGTGATTATTTGGGAATTTTTGGGAATTGTTTGCTATAGTTTTGATAATTGCCGAAAATGAATAAAATTCCTATATATGTTAATGTACTAATTAAGTTTAAGTGATATTATAGCATAATGTTGATCTAGAGCATTGATTTAGTGATATGTGAGTTTACTAGAAATTTTAGAAAATGTTTGCTCAAAGTGGATAGGAACCGTGAGCTATAAGCATTAGTATGTTGATTTGTAAGTTGTAAGTGTTGGATTTTATGAGGTATTAGTAATATAGAATGATAATTAAGTGTTATAGAATTTAACTAGAATTTTAGAAAATTGTTTGGCTATTTGTTGAAGAAAACCGTGAGCTTTAAATGTAGGATAGGTGATGTCCAAATTTTCTATAGCTAATGTTAGTACACATTAATGATCCTATGATAATATAGTATACTATATGAATTTAGAAGAATTTTTGGAAGAAGTTTGAAAACCTTAGCAAGAAGGCCGAGAGCTCAAGTGAAGAAATTGAGGGTTTTAATTTCTTTATATTAAGAAAAATAATACATTATATGTCTAGAAATTATTTTAGACCTATTAAGAATTTATGAGATTTTATAAACATTGTATGCTATGTTTACGGCGAAACGTTATATTAAATAACGTTGAAAATGAAAAATAATGTATATTGTATAAGTTAATTCATATTAAAGTAAAATATTAATCAAGTTTATTGATTAGCGTGAAAAATCGAGAATTAGGGTTTTATGGAAAGAAATCGATTAAAAATCGATTTATATAGAAATTGGTTATAAAATGTGTTAAGAAAAGAAAAACGTTGACTTATGATTAAACGTATTAAATACGTTGAGTAAATACACTAATACGTGTAAAACGTATTAATTTTAAAAGAATATCTCATTTGTGAGAGTTGATTTCATAATTGAAATCATTTTTATCAAAAGACGTTAGTACACCTTCAACGTTTACCCTAAATGGTTAATATGAGATCGTAAGATCATATTACGTCTCGATCGAAGTACGAAAAATATTTTGTTAAAATACGCGTTGAAACGACGTATTAAAATTAGTTAAGGAATGAGAGTTATTATTTTATAAGTTATCAAAGTTTATTAAACTTTGATGTTCTCGAAAAACGTGACCGACGTACTGAAATAGTTTTTACGTAAAGGTTGGACGTGGACGTGAGCAAGAGACGAGAAAAGGAATCATATTTTGATAATCGACGATTCAGGTGGGCTTTACTATACTCAAAAAGATAAAATGCTTACCAAATGATTTATTTATGATGCTTATTTGCAAGAAATGATAATGAAATTGTAACGCCCCACTTTTTGCTTGATTTAATTTGCTTTAAATTTAAATCTTTTGTGTTGGATTTGTGAGTATTTGACGTGCTAGAATTTGTATTGGACTTGAGGGAGTCCGTAGTTGCGCCCAAACTAGAAAACGAACTTCATAATTTATTTTAGGGCCTTCAAATTGTACTTTACAGATATGGACTAAGTAATAAAATAAATTTTGGGCTTATGGAATTATCAAATTATATTAATAAGTTTTGGCTTATATAATTGTCAAATTATATTATTTATGCATAATTGGGCTTTGAGAATATTATTTTGTTTAGTCCAAGTTTTATTTTATATTTGTGTAGAATTAAGTTTTAATTAAAAGAGTTCAAGTATGATTAGGATTTTTTATATATATATATATATATACATACGCACACCACACACACCAACACACAACACGACGCACAAACACATTCACACAACCACACGCATACACACACAAGAAAGAAAGAAAAAGAAGTTAGCGAAAAACGTTTTGACGGAAGCCACTGTTTTCCGGTAAGTTTCTTTTAACATGATTTTTTTTCCCAGATTAATATGCATGATCTATTGTTCAATGTACTTTTGATGCATTAAAGTTGATAAGAACCTTTTAGCCAAATAAAATTTTGTTCTCTGATAAATATCAATTCTCCAGATCTTCGTGTATATATGTGTGAGGAAAAAGTCATATTTTATTCTATTCAATGTTGGATTGAGGGTTTTGGCTAATAAGATTTTCAAGTCAATAAAATAAATTCTTGTTTTTTTTTACGTAGGATTAGGCTAAATCATTTGGTCAGCGTTAGGGGCATTCACATTCCATTTGTACCATTTAGATATGGAGGTTGGACCATATAATTAGATTGTGGGCTTATCCAACATTATTAAAGTCTATATAATACATATGTACTTACAGATTTGATAGTTGAAATTAATAAATGATTTGATTATATATTTGTTCTGTTTGTTTAGTTTGGTCTTAAAGAATTTAGTTTCAGAACTTGAAAATGTTTTCAAGTATTATTTGTTTTGCTAATTTGGACGTTTTGTGTGATATTATTAAATTTAATAATTTAACTTATGAAAGTGTAACTTGAAATAATTTGACAAATTATTGGAATGACCCTAAGTTTTATGAAATAGTATGTGTTGGTTAGAGTTTTTCATTTAAGGTTTGTACAAGCCCTTATAAATTAATATATTTATTGAACAAGGTGTGGAACAACTAGGACCCTCATCCCAGAATTGATTGATTTTGTTTTGTGGTGCTCGACAAAATAAGGTGGGTGAAATCATCTTTAACTTGCAAATATGTTATTTGGAATAAACATATTTATTGTGGAATTTACTTTATCTGTAAGTTTATGGTGATAATCATTGTTGTGTTTTGTTACATCCATGGTGAAAGCCTGTGTGGCATATTATAGCCTGTGTGGCGTATCATTGCCTGTGTGGCATAGCCTGTGTGGCGTATCATTGCCTATGTGGCATAGCCTGTGTGGCGTAGCCTGTGTGGCGAATCATAGCACATGTGGCGTATCATTGCGTGGCGGCATAGCCCGTGTGGCGTATCATTGCACAATGTGGCATGGCATCATAGCACGTGTGGCGATCGTTGCTTGTGTGGCAAGAATTTTTAGTGGTGAGGTTGAATATGATTGACTATTACTTTCTTGCGATATATACACGCTTTGACAAATAAAATAATGATATTCCTTGTTCCCCACCACCGAGTACGTTTTTGTGCTCACCCCTTTTATCTAAAATATTTTCGGTCGGTGATCATGGAGCGCGTGACGCGTGGGTGTGCTAGTGGTGTCTTGTCGCTTTTAATTCCTTCCAAGACTTGTGTTATTTTGTTTAAATTCTTTTCCTTTATTATCGTTGTTGGAGTTGAATTATTAGAACTTCAACTTATCTCATCTTCTAAGTCTTGCGTAGTTTGCTTTGGGTCGTTGGTTGGCGTCGGTTCTTTTGCAAAGTTTAGACTTGAGTTTGTTGGATTCATTATTTGATAATTTTATTCAAGAGATTTTATATATTTAAAAAAAAATGACATGCTTCATCTTTAGCTATTTTTATTTAAGAAAATATAGCATTTTTAAATTATGAATTTAGGGTGTTACATTTAGTGGTATCAGAGCGGGTCTACGTTTCTGTAGACTTTAAAATTTTGAAAAATTTGTTATATGATGTTGTTATGACGAAGGGCACCACCCATTCCCGGCACGCGCTCCTGATCGAGGTAATTTACGTTGTTTTGATATGATAAAATATCTTGGTGAGCACTTATTAATGGAGATTCTTTCTCAAATATTAGGAGATGTGGTGGTGTTTTTGTATGTGGCATTATATGAGAGTTATGCATCATTTTGCGAAATTATTATCGAACTTGAGCAGGAGTTGATTGAAATTTCTACTTATTTGTCATCGGAATTAGAAGGAACTTAGTTGCTTGATTATTAGGCCTCACTTGTGTAGGTTAGATAGAGAATAACAATAATATACCTATAGCTTATGATCATGCTCTTACCGTAGTCCGATTCTGCCAACGTTATAAAGTGAAATTTAATTTTATAGGAAATGGCCCGTGGACCCCAACGCAACCCCAATAATGACCAACAGACTGCGAATTTGGTGGAAACACTGGTTGCCGCACTACAAGAACTCACACAGCGCCAACCTCATGCAGCGCCTGCTCTGCAAAATAATGCTCCACAGCCGCCGACTACTAGCAAAGTGATTGAGCAATTTCGTCGATACGCACCACCGAGGTTCGATGGTAGGAGTGGACCTCTGATTTTAGAGGAATGGATAATGGAGCTCGAGAGAATTTTTGAGCACATAGAGTGTACTGATGCCCACAAGGTGTCGTGCGCGGTCTTCCAATTCACTGAAGATGCAGGCCACTGGTGGAAGTCTTATAAAAGTGGTTTGACTGAAGCGGAGCATCAGAACCTAACATGGGAAAGGTTTAAAGAAGTTGTTATGGAGAAATACTTTCCACGTTCCTATCATAATCAGAAACAAGCGGAGTTCCTTGACTTGAAGCAAGGCGGTATGACTGTGACTGAATACGAGAGGAAGTTCAATAAACTTGCTCGTTACGCTACACGACTGGTCGATACTGATGACCAAAAGGCTGATCGTTTTCTTCGTGGGCTTAAACCTGAGATACGGGGCATCCTTGCAGTTCACGAGATTGTAAGTTATGGGGTTGCTGTCCGAAGAGCGCATGAAGTGGAGGCTGGACTCGAAGTGGATAAGAATACAAGAAATGTGGATCATCCAGTAAAGAGGAAGTGGAACAACCGAAACCGGGGAAACAACAATGTTCCCTATAAGAAGGGGAGAATGATTAACACTCAGCATGCTCCTAATACGTCGACGCAGAGGTCCATGTGTCAGCAGTGCAAGCGGCCACACTTTGGAAGATGTCATGGACAGGTCGGAGTATGTTATATCTGTCGCGAGCCGGGACATTACGCCAACAACTGTCCAAAGAAGGGAAGAGTTGAATAGAAGCAAGGAGGGAATGCTCGACTATATGCATTCACTCGACAGGAGGCTGGTGAAGGGAGTGGTACTATGTCAGGTATGGTTATCGTTTCGGATTACTGTTTTAGCTTTATTTGATTACGGAGCATCACATTCTTTTATATCCGCTGGGCTATGTGAGAAAACAAGAATAACTGTAGAAGTAGAGAATCTAGCCCTTGATGTTAGGATTCCCTCAGGAGAAACTCTAAGAACTAACAAGATGGCACGAGTGTAAAAATCGTGTTGGGAGGAAAAACATTAGTGGCGGATCTTTATGCTTTAGAGATGCGTGACTTTGACTTGATCTTGGGGATGGATTGGTTAAGTAGCAATCACGCCACTATAAGGTGCCATGAGAGAGAAGTGATTTTTCAAAGACCAGAAGAGAATGAGTTTACGTTCTACGGAGCTAGGATTGGAAAACCACTTAAGATAATATCTGTGTAGGGAAAAACTATGTTTAGCCCTCGCCCCGAGGATCTATCTTGGATGTTTAATTCACCATACATTGATTATATACCTAGCATGCACCTATATAATTAATTGCAACACGTTGGGGTTTTCTCGTGTTTACCTTTGAATCTGTCGAGGTGGATCGGGAAGAACGGATCGAGACTCGTGCTTTGATCTTCTGGACTGTATCCCGGTTGTCCAATCTCCAACGTCGAGTGAGGACGATCTATGGAGAATGCTTCGGAAAATCACCCAATGGACTTATGGAACAATTTTCGAGAACCTCACAACACTAGAGGGTGGACGAAAATTTGATGTTCAATAATAAGGATTGACTTTGATTCTATCTCTTACCTCATATTTATAATGTATTACCATAATCCTATATGGAAATTACCATAATCCCATATGGAACCATTACCATAATCCTTCCTTTATGGAAAGGATTATTACCATAATCCTATATGGAAAGGATCTATGCATATCCCATAAATATAATAATATCCTTATAGGATAAAGAGAATCAAATCCTTGCCTTGTAGAGCATAGGGCGCCGATTTTGCCTAGCTTACGGGCTGGATGGGCCACCAGGATCAAATGCAAGGAATAAAGATGGTCCTCAAATAAATTAATTATCTTATGTTCAAATTTAACATAAATTAATTTATAAACATTTATTCATGCCACTAGAGAATAAATCTTGACTTACCCTTTATTACCAAGTTGAGTCGGGCTTGCACTTAGACATTACGAATCCCGTATTTAAGATATCGAACGTCCATTAATTATTTATAGCATTCGACTACTTAAAATAATTAATATCTTTAATTCCTTAAGTAGTACCACTCAACCTTATTATTGTACTTGAGCTAACTCAACCTGCGGGGTTTAGTACAATAAACCTTTGAGCTCATTAAGGGGCGTCATCATCCTAAACGGATACGGTGACTCGATCTGAGATAACTAGCATGACATACAAGCACCGCCACCACCCAAGATGCGAGAATATTGGGTTAGAACATATAACCTCACCCATAACAAGTCAAAGTGATGGTCAACAACTCATACTCATCTAATACCTTATCGAGGTTTAGATCATCGTAAGTCACCGAGATCTTGGTTCTTCACGACGGTCGATAGAAGAACTCATCTCACCGTGATCCTTCAATACGCCGAGACGCACCAAAGATAGACAAGCAACCAAGTCAAGTCACTTCTTATCTATACAAGCAGCTTATACCGACAACTCGTCCTCAAGTTGTCTCACCAGTGAAACTTTTATATCTCATTAAGCTTGACCAATCATACGGACTTATGTGATCTTCTACACATCGTATGATCTAACTTATATATGAGATAAGGGACACGATATATGCAATCAAGTATTCATTTCGGATAGGAGATTGTAATAGTGGTAACAGAAACATTGTATACAAGCTCAACCAAAACGCTTTCAAGATACAAATCCAACAATCTCCCACTTATACTAAAGCAAACTTTAGTATACAATGTGTCTCTACTAGCTATTACAAACAAAACCATCACTTTGATTCTCCCACTTATACAAAAGTTTCTTTTCTAAGTGGGTGCCATCTAGCATAATTCAAGTCCTCTGGCGTCCCGACGTAGACTTATTGCGGTAGCTTTAGCGGTGCCATCTAGCGCAATTCAAGTCCTCTAACGTGCCCAATGTAGACTTATAGCGCGAGGCTTTCGTGAATGGATCCGCTAGGTTATCCGTCGATCAATCTTTGCAATCAGCACGTCCCCTCGTCTAACGATTTCTCGTATGACATGGTACTTTCTCTCTATGTGTTTGGTTGCCTTGTGGATCCGTGGTTCCTTCGAGTTTGCCACTGCACCTGAGTTATCACAGTAAACTATGCTACTCATGGGCAAACCAGGTACCACATCTAGATCCACGAGGTAGTTCTTGAACCATACAGCCTCCTTAGAAGCCTCCGAAGCGGCTATTTTTTCGGCTTCCATGGTAGAGTCCGCAATGCATTGCTGCTTTGCACTCTGCCAGGATACGGCTCCACCTCCCAAGGTAAACACATAGCCTGAGGTAGACATTTTCTCATCATGGTCAACTTGGAAATCCGAGTCTGTATAACCCAAAGTCATTAGACTATCTGCATGGTAAACTAGCCTATAATCTCGAGTCCTTTTTAGGTACTTGAGTATATGCTTTTACTGCAATCTAATGAGCTTGTCCAGGGTTAGACTGATATCTAGCTACTATGCCTACCGCATAGAAGATATCGGGCCTCGTGCATAGCATTGCGTACATGAGACTTCCTACGGCGGAAACGTAAGGAACTTGTCTCATTTCCTCTATCTCCTTTGCAGTCATAGGTGACTGCTCCTTAGATAAAGGAACGCCATGTCTGAAAGGTAGCAATCCTTTCTTGGCGGTCTGCATACTAAAACGAGTAATCACAGTATCAATGTAAGACGCCTGAGATAAGCTCAACATTTTCTTCTTGCGATCTCGTAAACCTTGATCCCAAGAATGTACGCTGCATCTCCTAAGTCTTTCATTTGAAACTGATCGGATAACCAACTCTTTACGTCTGATAACAACTTCACATTGTTGCCAAATAGAAGAATGTCATCTACATAAAGTGCAAGAAATACCACATCACCGTTGACATCTAAACGATACACACAACTTTCGCTAGGCAACTGGGTAAATCCATAGGACTTTACCACCTCGTCAAAGCGTAAGTTCCATGATCGGGAAGCTTGCTTGAGTCCATAAATGGACTTCTTAAGCTTCCACACTAGATGCTCTTCACCCTTCACCACATAACCTTCGGGTTGCTGCATATAGATGTCTCTACCTTCCTCAAGGTAACCGTTTAGAAAAGTGGTTTTCACATCCATTTGCCAAATCTCTAGGTTCAAGTGGGCTGCTATGGCGGAAGAATTCGATGGACTTGAGCATTGCTACAGTAAAAGGTGTCATCGAAATCGATGCCCTTAACTGAGTGTACCCTTTCGCCACAAGCCCGGCTTTAAAAGCGAAACCTCTCCATCGTAATCTCTCTTCCTCAGATATCCACTTACTACCTATGGCTTTCTTGCCATCTAGTAGAGTGTCTTTCATATACATCCATAGCCGTTATGGACTCCATTTCTAAGTCCATAGCGGTGTGCCATGATCTTGCATCAATGTCTTGTATCGCCTCCTTGTATGTCCATGGGTTGATTATTGCTGTTCGCTTCACAGGACTAAATCAAGATTCTCCCACGAACATAAATCGCTCGGGTTGACGAACAACCTCCCACTACTACGTGGTTCTACAGCACAATGGCAACGTGGGTGCAGTAATTTGTGGTTCTCTATTTTGCACAACTTGCTAGGTAGGTACCACTTGTACGGTCGGTATCTCGAGTGGAACTCGACCCACTTCAATTTCTTGAAGTATCTGGTGTCGATCCTTCCCACTAGACTCGACATCTCGTACCTTTGGCCTAATCGGTGGTGGAATACGATCATCTTCTAATTCTTGAAGAATAATTTCAACTTTGGATTTATGATTCTTCATATAATCCTCTTCTAAGAATCGGGCATTAGTGCTAATAATGACCTTCTGATCCTTAGGACTATAGAATAAACCACCTTTCGTTCCTCTAGGATAGCCAATAAACAACCTTGCATCAGATCTAGCCTCCAACTTGTCAGCCTTCTTGTTCACAGACACGTGGGATCGCCCCATATCCTTATGTGGCTCAAACTAGGCTTGCGCCCAGACCACAACTCGAAAGGGGTCTTTTCGACTGACTTGGAAGGTACTAGATTTAGCAAGTATGCCGCCGTTTCTAAGGCATACCCCGAATCTAAATATGCAATGTTGCATAACTCATCATTGATCTAACCATTTCCAAAAGAGTCATATTTCTTCGCCCGACACACCATTTTGTTTGTGGTGTGCCCGTGAAGTCTTGTTGGAGGTAATCCCATACTTCACTAGATAGTCCATGAACTCGTTCTCGAGATATTCGCCACCGCGATCGCACCATGATGACTTGATACTCTTACCAAGCTTCGTCTCCACTTCCGCCTTAAACTCTTTGAATTTCTCAAAGCATTCGGACTTGCGGTGAAGTAGGTATACGATCCGCACCTTGAGTAATCGTCAATGAAAGTGTCAAAATACTGTACCTCCACGAGCTTGTGTGGACATCGGTCCACACAGTCGAAATGACTAACTCTAACATTTCTTTGGCTCTATAACCCTTCACTTTGAAGGTCAGTCGACATCTTACCTTCTATACAGATTCGCAGATCGGGAATGGAGTAATCGTGAGATTACCCAACGCCCATTCTTAGCCGTCTTTGGATCCTATTTAGATTGATGTGACCTAATCTAAGATGCCAGAGAAATATGGTGTCATCTTCTAAGAAAACTTTCTCTTTCTAGGGTTTGAAGAAGATGCAACATAGTTATAGGTATTATGTTTAGCGTAAATAGTATAAAGCGAATTATATAAAGTGCCAACACGAGATAACTTCGTCATTTCTTATGATAGAAACACCACTATCAAAAATAATGTAATATCCATGAGTAAATAGTTTCAAACGAAACTAGGTTCCACCGAAAATCCGCACATATAAAACGCCTTTAAAACTAAAACAGTTCTCTCAAAACATAAAGTAACATCTCCGATCGCAACGGCCTCGACTTTCGCGCGTTGCCCATGGAGATCGTTATCTCGCCATTACTCGGCTCCTTGTCCGCAGAACCCCACGCAGGTGTAACAAACATGATCGATCGCACCGTGTCACTACCCAAGAATGGGTAGAACAAGTTGCTAAACATGTTTCAGTTACTAAAGCAAACGGCGTACCTTGAGCCTCGAGCATAGGGAACTTAGCCTTCCAATGCCCGCCTTACACCGCACTCAAGCACTTGCCCTTCTCCTTCGCTTCTTCTGCCTCCGGTGGCAGCCATGTTCTTGCTCCCATTACTCCCACTATTTCCTCGCCTCTACCACCTTTGGTGCCCTTTTCTTTTCCATTTTGCAACGGAAAATTTGGGCCCTTAGATGTGCTAGCAAGAGCATGTGCTCCTTTGCCCATAACTCCTTCCGCACCACGAGATCATTGAGCAACCGACTAAGTGAATACTCGCCTTGCTCATGATCGCATTCACGCGAAAGTTCTCAAAAGACTTGGGCGTGTATTGAGGATGATATCGACCTTGGCCGCCGTCAATACCTCCTCCCAACCGATCAAGACTATCCATGAGATGAGTCATGTGGAGACATGTTCATGGACCGAACTTCCTTCTTCCATCTTACACGCCAAGATTTCTCTCATTGTGTGGGCGGATCGTCCGATCCGATCGCCCAAACTTACTCTCGAGACTTGACCAAATATCGATCGCGTCTACCATCGATTGATGTCTGCGGTGCAAGCCTTTGGACATAGTAGTCATCATATAGCATTTAGCCATATTGTTTGAATTATTCCAAAGTCCGCCGACTCTCGCTGCTCATTAGTCGATCGTCGATGAAGGGCATCGGGTTTAGGAGTAGTGAGAACAAACATGTGTTCTTCAAATGATAAGAACATATTCCATGTTTCGCTTTCCACTCGATAAAATTTGGACCGGATAACGGATTTTGTGCGAGCATATTGATAATCGATGTAAGAGACATATCTCAAACGATAATGTAAACACATAAGCATACGATCGCACATAATTCGTAATAATAATATTGTAACCTTTGATAAAACAATATTAATTGAAAATTCCAATCGCCCAAGGAATCCCACATGCAAGCCACGCGTGTGGGCGCCACATGAACCCCCGACTGACTAAAATATACCTTTTAGTCGCTTAATTTCAATCCATGTCAACTTATCCTTATGACAAATGAAATTAACGATTGGACCTTACTAGACCACATCACTATCACAAGAAGGGACTTCGTGGGAAGTTGTACTTGAGGTGATGTCTAAGCAATGACCACATTTTAACAAGCAGAAACGAATTCTTAGAATTAGCATACTCACTAGACCATACCGCTTCAATTCAAATTCTTTTGTTATCTCATTTTATATCTATCTCTAGAGAACTTATGAAAATCGCACATGCAAGCCACGCGTGTGGGCGTTTACATGAAACTCCCACTTCTCAATAGATTTAAAAGTTTTATTTAGAAATCTCATCTAACAAACTTATGATAAGCAAGTGCAAGCAAGCCACGCATGTGGGCGTTTACTCACAAAGCGTATCACTTTGTTTAGAGATCAAAAGTGGAGGTCTTGACATTTTAATTTAAAAATTAATTTGTCGGTTTGCTTGCTTAGTGTTTTTGTTCAAAATGTTTGTCCATGCGGATCACGTAATCCTAGCATGCTTTTCTATAGAACTCAACATGTAAAACATGCTCGCAGTAATTCTAAAATATGCTTGAAAACGCGATAAACCTAGCATGCTTACTATGCGCACCCAATTCGAAAACACTTAAAGGTTTGTCAACGTAATTTAAACATACATAGCATGCTATCGCATAATTTAAACATCCACGACATGCAATGAACGATAAAAATAAAATAAAACGCCAATCGTGGCCCACTCGTGAATCGCACTTTCCCGCCTAATCTATTACATAGAATTGCAAAGCAGATCTTTATAATCTTCAAAACGGGCCTCGCGTGCATGGGCACGGACGGATTCAAACGGGCCTCGCGTGCACGGGCACGGACCGGACTCGTCAAAACAGGATTCGGGCTGGAAAAACGGATCTGGGCTCGGCCCCGTCACGCGGCGCGTCCGTGAGTGTCGTGCATGCCTTGCGTGCCGTCGCCCGCACGCCGTGCGACCCGTTTTTCCCGTCGTCTCGATCTGGCTGCTTTCATCTTCGTTTTACTTTTACAGATAAGATTTACAGAAAAATAAATCTAATCTAACCACGGATTTTCTCGTGGTGAAGAACAAAATCCGACAAAATAAAAACGAGCCACGATGAACGACAGATTCAACAATTAATATATTGCGCACGTAATAATCAAACGTGAATTAATCCAACAAAGCCAAGATACTGATCCCAGGCTCTGATACCAATTGTAGAAAAACTATATTTAGCCCTCGCCCCGAGGATCTATCTTAGATGTTTAATTCACCATACATTGATTATATACCTAGCATGCACCTATATAATTAATTGCAACACGTTGGGGTTTTCTCGTGTTTACCTTTGAATCTGTCGAGGTGGATCGGGAAGAACGGATCGAGACTCGTGCTTTGATCTTCTGGACTGTATCTCGGTTGCCCAATCTCCAACGTCGAGTGAGGACGATCTATGGAGAATGCTTCAAAAATCACCCAATGCACTTATGGAACAATTTTCGAGAACCTCACAACACTAGAGGGTGGACGAAAATTTGATGTTCAATAATAAGGATTGACTTTGATTCTATCTCTTACCTCATATTTATAATGCATTACCATAATCCTATATGGAAATTACCATAATCCCATATGGAAATTACCATAATCCTATATGGAAATTACCATAATCCCATATGGAAAGGATTATTACCATAATCCTATATGGAAAGGATCTATGCATATCCCATAAACATAATAATATCCTTATAGGATAAAGAGAATCAAATCCTTGCCTTGTAGAGCATAGGGTTCCGATTTTGCCTAGCTTACGGGCCTGGATAGGCCAGCCCAGGGATCAAATGCAAGGAATAAAGATGGGCCTCAAATAAATTAATTATCTTATGTTCACCCAAGACATAAATTAATTTATAAACATTTATTCATGCCACTAGAGAATAAATGTTGACTTACCCTTTATTACCGGGTTGAGTTGGGCTTGCACTTAGACATTATGAATCCCGTATTTAAGATATCGAATGTCCATTAATTATTTATAGCATTCTCGATCGCTTAAAATAATTAATATCTTTAATTCCTTAAGTAGTACCACTCAACCTTATTATTGTACTTGAGCTAACTCAACTGCAGGTTTAGTACAATAAACCTTTGAGCTCCTTAAGGGGCGCCATCATCCTAAACGGATACGGTGACTCGATCTGATAACTAGCATGACATACAAGCACCGCCACCACCCAAGATGCGGAGAATATTGGGTTAGAACATATAACCTCACCCATAACAAGTCAAAGTGATGGTCAAGAACTCATACTCATCTAATACCTTATCGAGGTTTAGATCATCGTAAGTCACCGAGATCTTGGTTCTTCACGACGGTCGATAGAAGAACTCATCTCATCGTGATCCTTCAATACGTCGAGACGCATCAAAGATAGACAAGCAACCAAGTCAAGTCACTTCTTATCTATACTGCACTTATACCGACAACTCGTCCTCAAGTTGTCTCGGTGTGAAACTTTTATATCTCATTAAGCTTGACCAATCATACGGACTTATGTGATCTTCTACACATCGTATGATCTAACTTATATATGAGATAAGGGACACGATATATGCAATCAAGTATTCATTTCGGATAGGAGATTGTAATAGTGGTAACAGAAACATTGTATACAAGCTCAACCAAAACGCTTTCAAGATACAAATCCAACAATCTGCAATGGAAACAGTGAAGATGTTATGAAAAGGAAATTACGAAGGATTCTTGGTAAATATATTGGGATCAACACCGACGGAGACAACAATAGAGGATGTGGAAGTGGTTTGAGATTTTGTCGATGTGTTTCCTGAAGAAATACCACGTTTACCACCGAGTCGACAAGTGGAGTTTACCATTGACCTTGTGCCCGGAGCAGCACCAGTTTCTAAGGCTCCATATCGAATGGCACCAAAGGAGTTAGAAGAGTTGAAGGCACAGTTACAAGAATTGTTGGATAAAGGATATATTCGACCGAGTGTCTCACCATGGGGAGCACCGCTTTGTTCAGAAGAAGAAAGATGGTAGCATGAGGATGTGTATCGATTATCGAGACCTGAATCAACTTACAATAAAGAACAAGTATCCTCTACCGAGAATTGAAGACCTCTTCGATCAATTACAAGGTGCATGAGTTTTCTCAAAGATAGATCTACGATCTGGATACCATCAATTGAAGGAGAAGGAAGATGATATTCCAAAGACAGCCTTTAGGACAAGATATGGTCACTACGAGTTTGTGGTAATGCCTTTTGGTTTATCCAATGCCCCTGCAGTTTTTATGGATCTGATGAATAGGTTGTTTCATCCATACTTGGATAAGTTCGTGATCGTCTTCATCGATGACATCTTGATATACTCTAAAAATCAAGAAGAGCACGAGTTGCATCTGCGCACAGTCTTGGAGACACTAAGGAAAGAAAAGTTGTATGCCAAGTTTACAAAGTGTGAGTTTTGGCTGAATCGGATTGGATTTCTTGGACACGTGGTGACCTCAGAAGGAATTGAAGTGGATCCGACAAAGGTTGAGGCGGTAAGTAATTGGAAAGTGCCGACAAGCGCCGCAGAGATACGAAGTTTTCTTAGACTGGCAGGATATTATAGAAAATTTATCGAAGGTTTTTCAAGGATTGCAGGACCACTCACTCACTTGACACGGAAAGGAATACCATACGAGTGGACGGAGAAGTGCAAAAGAAGCTTTCAAATATTAAAAGAGAAGTTGGTAACTGCTCCAGTCTTGACTATTCCTGATAGTTCTAAGGGATACATAATCTATAGTGACGCGTCGAAATAGGGTTTGGGATGTGTGCTAATGCAAGAAGGAAAAGTGGTGGCTTATGCGTCCAGACAGTTGAAGCCACATGAACTAAATTATCCTACACACGATTTGGAATTGGCAACAGTAGTTCATGCTTTGAAGATTTGGAGACATTACCTTTATGGGGGTAAGTGTGAGATTTATACTGACCATAAGAGTTTGAAATATTTTTTCACGCAAAAAGAGCTAAACATGAGACAACGAAGGTGGTTGGAGTTGGTCAAGGATCTGTGATTGTAAGATTTTGTACCACCGAAAGGCAAATGTTGTGGCGTATGCACTTAGCGTAGGATGGATGCAAATCACAGTAACAAGGTTAACTCAACAAGAGGAGTTGGTGAAAGATCGAGTCTCAAGAAGTGACCACACCTAAAGAAGCGGATGCTATTATCTCGACTTTGGTAGTACGTCCGACGTTATGAGATAGAATTCGAGAAGCTCAAAAGGATGATGAGTTCCTACAAAGGATGCTAGCTAAGGAGGTTTCTGATGATCCAAAAGGATTTTCAGTTCTATATGATGGGACACTTACCTATAATAAGAGAATTTGTGTGCCAGTGGATGAGGAGTTGAGAAAAGAGATAATGGATGAGGCACATCGAACTGTGTACACAGCACACCCTGGTGTTTGGTATGATTTTGTGATGATTCTTGGTATTGTTTTACATGTCATTTTCTATGGTTTGTCCTATTTATGCCTGTGGTTCGATTAATATTTATCGATTCGGACTTACTTCGTTCGTCTCGATGTTTTGTAGGAAAAAGGCAGAAAATAGGATGAATTGGATCTACCAAGGATCTGATATAATTGAAGAGCATCTCGACAGGAGTTCATAGGCGAAAGCGGATCGCGAATCGGAGTTCAAACGAGGAAGAACGGAACGAAACGTCGAAGTCGCGCACGGCACCCCGTCGCATGGCCGCGCACCCACGCCCGCGCGCCCGCCGTGCACGCCCGCCAAGCCACGCCCGCGCCCTCGGCCACCCAGCGCCGCTCCAAGCGCTGTCGCGACTTGCCTCGCAGGCGCTGCGCGAGTGAGCGGCCACCTCCTGCAGCGTCGCTCGCCGCGTCGCCTCGCCGCCGCCGCCGCCTTGCCCGCCGCTTCGCCCGGCATTCGCTCGCTCCTCGGCCGGCTTTGCTTTGCCCAGCGCCAGTGCGTCGCGCTTCTCCACCGCCAACTCTGCGTCACCCCTTTCCGCACGCCACCCGCCAAGCGCCAAGACTCCAACAAGACGCTCAAGTCCACGCCCACCAGCGCCCGCCTTCCTCCATCCGGCGCCGCAGCGCGCCCACACGCCCCGCATCTCCAACCCCAGCGCCACGCGCCCGCCAGCAGCGCCAAGCACCAGCGCCCGGGCCTCGCCTGCTGCTTCATTACCAGCGCTCGTTGGCCTCAACCGCCGCTGTCAATGCGTAACTCTTCACCCAAATGAGCGCTCATTGTGATCCAAATGCTCATATTGAAGGCGAGAATGTATTTTGAGCGTATGCTCATTTTCAACGCCGCTCACTTTCATTTAATATAAATATACGCGCTTAGGGTTGAGTGAAGGGTCCGCGTTTTCTCTGAGTTTTGGTTTCCTTCTCCGTGCAACCGAGGCTGTTCTTTCAGACATTCATGAGGATCTTCACCACTTTCGATAATGATACAATTCTAGTTTTCAATTCGATTGAATAATTTGTTTATTAATTTATGCTTTGATTATCGCTCTTTCATAATCAATTTCATAGTGTTTTGTTTGATGGTTTCGTGGGATTCAATTTCATAAGTGACAATGAAGTGTTCTCGTGTTTCTATCAATTTACATTGCTTAATGATTTCTTGATTTCGCTTAATTCTGTTCTCTGTTGGTTGATCGATGTTTATTGTTCATTTACGAGTAGACTTAGATTAGGGCTCGACGAACCCTAAGAATAGGTTTGCTCTGCTTTTGTTTACCGCTTTCGATTTATCGCCAGAGTTCAACTAGGGATCGACAACCCCAGTTTAGATTTATCGCTTATTAGTATAGCTCGATTGACAACCCCGCCTAGATCATTGCTTTATTTCTCGTATTTCTATTCCAAAGATGTTTCAAACCCATGTTGGCATTAGAATGTTTAGGTTTTAATCGCTTTAGTGCGACACGAACAATAAGCCTGTTAAGTTTTCCTTGAGAGACGACTCGTGTTAACTTACCACGCCACGATTACCTCGTGGGATTGCGAGTAATTTGAGTGTGTTTTAGCTCGATCAATTTTGGCGCCGTTCGGGAAAACTTTAGGCGTATTGTTTGTGTTGTTTGTTTTTGTGTTTCTTTTGTTCTATTTCGCTATTTTCTCCCCACAGTGCGTGTGATCTTGTTTTTGTTGTTGGTGTCTCATAATGCGGGGTTACCAACAAGACGAGTATGGTCGACAGTGGGGAGCAAGTTCATCGATTGGGCAAATTCTTCTTATGAAGAAGGAGCCCACCGATTTTTCCGTGGGATACCCACAAACCATGAGCATCAAGCATACTATCCCTTCGGGATCAACCACCTCCACCACAAGACGAAGAACAAACCTATGATCCCAAATGGGACCAACCACCTCCACCGCACTTTGAGGATCAAGCCTCCAATCCCTCTCGATCAACCGCCTCCGCAAAGACTATGAGGATCAATCCTACAATGCCTCACCGGAGCAACCACACCCTCCACCTCAAGATGAGTACCCACAACAACCACCTCCACCTCATTACTCATACCCGCAGCACCCACCTCCACCCCTGATGATGACTTGGGAGGATGAGTTAACTCAAAAGAGAAGTCGCCCATTCAAAAACGGATGCTTTAGTCCAAGGTTTGATGTCAAATGCCTCGCCTTTGCGCTTGGAGACGCAAATAGGATATGTCCAGAGCACCTTGATAAGTCACATTGCGAAGGAGGAACTTCCAAACCAATCCGATCAGATCCATCGGTCACCGTTTCTAGAAAGTGATCCAATAGTTGAAAATCAAAGGAAGAGACATTAGACGAGCTGCTGCGATCACAGGGGTGGAAAACGAGGAAGTGATTGAAATCACACCTTTCCCGCACCAACCCGATCAAGCTCGATGGTCACCACTCTTGAAGTGACCCAATTGTTGAAGATGGGCGGGAGAGACACTCAAGAGCATCACGGCGGATGAGGTGGAAAATGAGAACGAGTGGGCACATGTGGATGAAGCATAATCGAGCCCCGATGACGCTTTTATGAGAACGGATAACAAGGAAGAATGCAAATCCAATGATATCATTCCAACACTCACTCTTGAGGTGAAAGAGTTATCAAAAACGTGAAGGAGGATGAAGAGGGATGAAGCAAGAGCTGGCACTGGAAGTTGATGACATGCCAAAGCCCACTCGAAGCGATCAGACCGCCTCAACAATTGGAGTACGGATCCCGTAGGAGGACACAATGATAATAAAGGTTGAGGTAACTTCAATAATTTGTCAACATCCTAATTCACCAAAGTATCGTGCTTTGGGAATTATAGTTATCTATTTTCTTTGAGAATAGGATGTTCGACTTGAGCTTAAATGATTCGTTGTTTGCTTCCTTTACCGTCCTTTGTGCATATATGGTTTATACTAATGCTTTGGCGAGATGGTATTCTGCAGTGAAAGATTATGGATAATCCGTTGTTTACGGAACACGCCGTGCTCACGACGCAAATTGAAGTACTACGGGAGTTTACCCACGGTTTTTCGTTCTTTCCTTTCTTTCTTTTGTTTGTTTTCGTGTTTTCTTTGATCTATCTCGTTGTTGTTGAGTTTGTTTTGCTCAGATCCGAAAGTTGTCGCGAGCGAGATGAAACCGTGGTGCTCAACTTACATCGCATATTGCCGATTATCGTGGAAGTATCATCTTCTATGGTTATTTTGAGCTTTTATCGTTTTGAGCACCGGGATGCGGTTCGATTTAAAATGTGGGATGTTTGCTCGCTTTTGTGTGCGTGTATATTGTTTTGTATGCTTAATGACGTGCCCTTGTGCTTATTTAGATTGTTTGACTTGAGTTTGTGTCATGCAAATAAGTTAGGATTTTGATTTGTGCAATCGAACTCGTGGTATTGATCGGACTTTGACGTATTTCTCATTTATCTTGATGTCATGTGATTAAAGTGCAATGTGAATCGACGAGATTGTGTGAATTGATTTTAAATCGGTGGTTATCCGTGATTTGTCCGGCTAATGCTAGGGGAGTGTTAACGGGTGGTTACCTATATACTGCTTCAAATAAAAAAAAAGAAAAAGAAAATATGTGAAAAAGAAAATAAGGAGAATTAAAACTCCAATGTTGTTGAGATCAGATAAATGAGGATGGGATTCGCCTCTTTCGTTAATTGAGAAATGGGCATGGAAACCACGATAGGAGACTCGAGTTCATCGAGACTTCACCTTTCGAACATTGTTCCAAAATTTGTTTATACTTTCTTTGTGTTCTCAAAAGAAACTTGTTGCTAAAGGTAACCATTTTAGTTAATTCACCTCTAGCGGAGAGTATGGCATAATCTTAGATTTTTTCACATTAACTTTTATTATGTATTCATCATGTTTGGGGAATTGCAAAAGAGATTTGATTGATTGGACTAAGAGTGATGTTGCAAACCTTATTAGTATAGACTTTGCTTGAGGACAAGCAAATGGATAAGTGTGGGGAGTTGTTTGGTATGATTTTGTGATGATTCTTGGTATTGTTTTACATGTCATTTTCTATGGTTTGTCCTATTTATGCCTCGTGGTTCGATTAATATTTATCGATTCGGACTTACTTCGCTCGTCTCGATGTTTTGTAGGAAAACGGCAGAAAATAGGATGAATTGGATCTACCAAGGATCTGATATAATTGAAGAGAATCTCGACAAGAGTTCATAGCGAAAGCGGATCGCGAATCGGAGTTCAAACGAGGAAGAACGAACGAACGTCAGTCGCGCCACGGCACCCCGCCGCATGGCCGCACACCCACGCCTGCCAGCACCCGCCAGACACGCCACGCCTCGCCACCCAGCGCTGCTCCAAGCGCTGCTGTCATGACTACCTCGCCTCGAGCGAGCGCCACCTCCCGCAGCTCGCTCGCCGCCTCGCCGCCGCCTGGCGTCGCAGAGTGGGCGCCACTGCAGCCGCTTCCTTCCTCCATCCGCGCGCTGGCTGCCGCCGCACGCCTCAAGCATCTCCAACCCAGCGCCACCGCCACCCGCTGGCAAGACGCTCGCGCCGCCGCCGCCTCGCTGCTTCATTACCTCCCGCTGCGTTGGCTCCAACCGCGCTGGCTTCCAATGCGTAACTCTTCACCCAAAGAAGCGCTCATTGTGATCCGGCGCTCATATTGAAGGCAGAATGTATTTTGAGCGTATGCTCATTTTGAACGCCGCTCACTTTCATTTAATATAAATATACGCTTAGGGTTGAGTGAAGGTCCGCTTTCTCCGAGTTTTGTTTCCTTCTCAGTGACGCATGAGTTCGATGTCTAGTAGACTTAGCTTGTCAAGTTCAACTAGTGAAGATTTATCGCTTATTAACATCAAAGACCATCGACACCTAACAATTATTAAAGCCCTTAAAGATACGCAGTGGAAGTGATCACCGGTACACATCACCATGGATTTTTGGTGGTATGGCATGAAAAGTCGTAGTTCGAACAAGTGAAGACCGAAAAGACCATCGTTATTATTAAAGCCCTTAACTTTGAACACATCACCATGAGTAGTTCGACTTCCAAGTTTGAGAGGTAATGATGCAATTTGGGTGATCGTTGACCGTTTGACTAAGTCGGCGATTTTGTGCCGATGTATATAGCGTTTTCGATGGACAAGTTTGCAGAAAAGTCAATTGCAAAGTACGTTATATGTTCGGGAGATAGTTCGACTTCATGGGGTACCGACATCCATTATATCGATCGAGACCCACGTTTACGTCAAGATTTTGGGGCGTATACACCTTGCTTTGGGTACAAAGTTAAAGTTTTCAACAACAGATCATCCTCGACATGACGGCCACCGAGAAAGAATGATTCAAACTTTGGAAGATATGTTAAGAACTTGTGTCTTGGATATTGGAGGAGTTGGGAGACACACTTGTCGTTGATAGAGTTTGCTTATAACAATAGTTACCATTCCAAGATTGGTATGGCTCATATGAGGCACTCTATGGGAGAAAATGTAGATCACCTGTCTTTTGGGATGAAGTTGGTGAAAGAAAAATTTTGGGACCCGAGATGGTAGAAAGAACTGTTGATGTTGTCAAGAAAATTCGAGATAGGATCAAAGTTACTCAAGATAGATAGAGGTCTTATGCTAATTAAAGAAGAAAGGATTTGCATTTTGAAGTTGGTGATAAAGTGTTTTTGAAGGTAGCGCCAATGAAGGGAGTTTTGAAATTTGGTAAGAAAGGAAAGTTAAGACCTCGCTTCATTGGACCGTTTGAGATTTTGGAAAAGATTGGAGATGTTGCCTATCGTTTGGCGTTATCGCCTGAGCTGTCATCCGTGCATAATGTTTTTCATGTTTCGATGTTGAGGAAGTATATGCATGACCCGAGTCATGTGGTGTCTTATGGTGGTATATCACTTAATAAGGATTTAACCTACGAGGAAGAACCCATCGCGATTTTAGATCGAAAAATCCACGAGTTAAAGAACCGGTGCGTGGCCTTAATTAAAATACAGTGGAGTCGCCATGGACCCGAGGAAGCGACTTGGGAGCGTGAGGATGAAATTCTAGCTAAGTACTCGTCCCTAATAGCACCTGGTAAGACAAATTTCGAGGACGAAATTTTTATTAAGTGGGTAGGGTTGTAACGCCCCACTTTTTGCTTGATTTAATTTGCTTTAAATTTAAATCTTTTGTGTTGGATTTGTGAGTATTTGACATGCTAGAATTTGTATTGGACTTGAGGGAGTCCGTAGTTGCGCCCCTAACTAGAAAACGAACTTCATAATTTATTTTAGGGCCTTCAAATTGTACTTTACAGATATGGGCTAAGTAATAAAATAAATTTTTGGGCTTATGGAATTATCAAATTATATTAATAAGTTTTTGGCTTATATATAATTGTCAAATTATATTATTTATGCATAATTGGGCTTTGAGAATATTATTTTGTTTAGCCCAAGTTTTATTTTATATTTGTGTAGAATTAAGTTTTAATTAAAAGAGTTAAGTATGATTAGGATTTGATTAGGGTTTTAAATATATATATATATATATATATATATATATATATATATATATATATATATATATATATATACACACACACCAACACACAACACGACGCACAAACACATTCACACAACCACACGCATACACACAAGAAAGAAAGAAAAGATGTTAGCGAAAACGTTTTGTGGAAGCCACTGTTTTCCGGTAAGTTTCTTTTAACATGATTTTTTTTCCCAGATTAATATGCATGATCTATTGTTCAATGTACTTTTGATGCATTAAAGTTGATAAGAACCTTTTAGCCAAATAAAATTTTGTTCTCTGATAAATATCAATTCTCCAGATCTTCGTGTATATATGTGTGAGGAAAAAGTCATATTTTATTTTATTCAATGTTGGATTGAGGGTTTTGGCTAATAAGATTTTCAAGTCAATAAAATAAATTCTTGTTTTTTTTTACGTAGGATTAGGCTAAATCATTTGGTCAGCCTTAGGGGCATTCACATTCCATTTGTACCATTTAGATATGGAGGTTGGACCATATAATTAGATTGTGGGCTTATCCAACATTATTAAAGTCTATATAATACATATGTACTTACAGATTTGATAGTTGAAATTAATAAATGATTTGATTATATATTTGTTCTGTTTGTTTAGTTTGGTCTTCGAGAATTTAGTTTCAGAACTTGAAAATGTTTTCAAGTATTATTTGTTTTGCTAATTTGGACGTTTTGTGTGATATTATTAAATTTAATAATTTAACTTATGAAAGTGTAACTTGAAATAATTTGACAAATTATTGGAATGACCCTAAGTTTTATGAAATAGTATGTGTTGGTTAGAGTTTTAAATTTAAGGTTTGTACAAGCCCTTATAAATTAATATATTTATTGAACAAAGTGTGGCGCAACTAGGACCCTCATCCCAGAATTGATTGATTTTGTTTTTTGGTGCTCGACAAAATAAGGTGGGTGAAATCATCTTTAACTTGCAAATATGTTATTTGGAATAAACATATTTATTGTGGAATTTACTTTATCTGTAAGTTTATGGTGATAATCATTGTTGTGTTTTGTTACATCCATGGTGAAAGCCTGTGTGGCATATTATAGCCTGTGTGGCGTATCATTGCACATGTGGCATAGCACGTGGCGAACTGTGTGTGAATCATAGCACATGTGGCATAGCCGTGTGGCGAATCATAGCACGTGTGGCGATCATACAGGCGTGTCATTGCACTGTGGCGAATCATTGCTGTGTGGCGAATCATAGCCTTTGTGGCGAATCATTGCACAGTGGCATAGCACGTGTGGCGTATCATTGCCAGTGTGGCATAGACTGTGTGGCGAATCATAGCCTGTGTGGCGTATCATTGCTTGTGTGGCAAGAATTTTAAGTTGGTGAGGTTGAATATGATTGACTATTACTTTCTTGCGATATATACACGTTTTGACAAATAAAATAATGATATTCCTTGTTCCCCACCACTGAGTACGTTTTTGTGCTCACCCCCTTTTTATCTAAACTATTTTCGTGTCGGTGATCATGGAGCGGCGTGACGGTGTGGGTGTGTTAGTGGTGTCTTGTCGCTTTTAATTCCTTCCAAGACTTGTGTTATTTTTGTTTAAATTCTTTTCCTTTATTATCGTTGTTGGAGTTGAATTATTAGAACTTCAACTTATCTCATGCTGCTAAGTCTTGCGTAGTTTGCTTTGGGTCGTTGGTTGGCGTCAGTTCTTTTGCAAAGTTTAGACTTGAGTTTGTTGGATTCATTATTTGATAATTTTATTCAAGAGATTTTATATATTAAAAAAAAAATGACATGCTTCATCTTTAGCTATTTTTATTTAAGAAAATATAGCATTTTTAAATAATATAATTTAGGGTGTTACAGAAATGATTTATTTAATTACATGCCCAAAATGTTTATGTTTTATGTATGTATCCTATCCATGAATGTTGATGAATGTGTTGGTTCGCTACCAACTTATGAATGAAATCGAATTCGGATCCTATGCCGGAAGGCTTATACCTGACTAGGATTAACGTGTACACTTAATGGTGACTAGGAGCTGTAAGGACAATGCACGGTCGGTCACAGCGACGTAGAGGGAGGCCTCCTTCTACGGCGTTAATGGAAATGATATGAGAAAAGGAAGGGATATGGATCATACATATAAGGAAAATATGTCTGGCCAGACAAATATTTATGAAATGATGAAAATGTTTCGTAAGTACAAGGTCTTTTCAAATAAAACCCTTGTATCTTACTTTGATGGGGCAGTGTAATTTAAATTGATAAAATATTTTGGCATGAGTTCACTGAGTGCATTCTTGTACTCAGCCCTGCATGTGTGTTTTTAAATGTGCAGGTTGACCAGATGGTGGATGGAGACGTGTTGAGTAGTCAGACTCTTTTTGATGATAATATGTTAGGGACCTTGAATGCACATCGTCATATGTGTATTCACATGCTTCTCCGCTGCAATAATAACACTATGTTTATGTATTGATGTTGACAGTTAAATCCATCCAGATCAGTGAACCTTTTGGTTAAGAACTTGTAGCCCTTTCTATATGTAAAATATGTGTGCCCTGTACATAAGGGTTGAAACTTCTTAATTCACTTGATGTTTATTCCATAAGACTTTGAGTAATTCTCTTTAATGTTCTATAATTACTGTTCCAAGTTTCAGTCTTCGTTAATCCGTCCTTAGGATTAGAGGGCTGTTACATTAATTTAGCTAGATAAGAATAATATAACTTGTCCTTTGGGGTGATCTAGTGGTTAAATGAGTTCTTATAGCCAAATATCACGTGTTCAAAACACACTAACGTTTCTAAAGGTCCGAGTCTATCACACTTGATTTTTTAAGTTCAGCTACAGGTTCTCCAAAGTATAAATTAATATATAGTTTATTTTGATGAACTAGAACTTTATGATATCTTAAGGCCCTTGATAATTTGTATTATTTGAACTAATTTAGCTTGATTCACGTCTCATTCAAAATATAGGATTGGAGAAATCCTAATAATAAAAATAAAAATAGTCAATTATGTATAATTTGAATCATAAAAAGCAAACTTCCACCGATAATAAAGAACTACTCATTTTCTAACAATTATTTTTTAAGCCTCACATCTATTACTTAGGAGTTAGTGAATCAAACAACAGACTAAGTCTAGGTCTCTAAATAAATTACTCTTGTTGTGTATTTTACATCTTGAAATTCACCAAATAAACTAAATTTGCTATTTCCGATTAGATTATGCTATACTTTATATTATTTCTTTTCCTTCTAGGATGGAATAATTTGAGTTGAATTAACAACATAACCAATATTTGCTCTCAACCCTACCTACTTGCCAACCCTACTAATGACCCACTACAATGAATAGATCAATCATAACATATATTTTTCTATGAATAACTCATATGTTGCACACTATTTCAGCATATTTTTACTTGTAATCCATATATGTATATATATATTATTCCATATCCCATAAATTATGGCCATGCTCATCAAATTTAAAATTATATAAATATCAAAGCCAAATTTATTACTTATATTAATCTCTTTAAAATTAAATAGAAATAAATAAACTAAAATTTATTTTTTATGTAATTTATAAGTTTGATGGTCATGGTCATATTTTATGATATATATGATAAAAATCAAAATATAAAAACAAAGAATTTTTCAACGAAGACTAGACGCTAGTGATGCCAATCACAACATTGAAAAGGGGAAAAAACATAAAAAATTGGCAAATTGGCTGACGCCTTTTTGCATTGTCTTGTCTCCCAGCACTAGTGCAGAATTTTGCTAACTTCTTGGCTCCATTATTCATTAAATCCAACGCTACCAAAAAGATTTCCACAGAGTGTTGGACCTTCTGTGCGACACTATTGAGTCTAGGATTGTTTTCTTCTTCTTTTTGGTGTGAGTGCACTATCGCACGATGGGTTGTGTTGGGGTGACGCGGCTTGTAGTAACCCGAAAACTCTTTAGTATTAATTAGAGATTAATTAAGGATAATTAGGGGCTTAGAAAGTATCTATTTCTTAAAAATTTATAAAGTAGTGCATAAAGGATTATTAATCGATAGAAATTCGATTAAATCTTAATCGAATGAATCGAAATTAGAAAACGTAGAGATTAATTGGAAATGAGTTTTGCTATGATAAAATGCGAATTATGTGAATATTTATGTGTGTTTGAATTATAAATGTTATTTAATAGAAATTTTGCTATGAAATGCATTAATTATTTTTGCATGTTATTTTTCTTATAAAATGAGATGAAATATTATTTAAATTATTAAATGTCTTGAATAAAATTTTTATTAATATTTAGTGATAAAAGAATTAATTGGTATAATTTTTGAAAAATTTAGAAGCATGATTATAATTAGTTGAATTTTAATTTATGAAAGAATTTAAATTATGTTACATGAATTTAATTTCCAATATGGATATAAATTGTATTAGGTTTCATTAATTATTAGAAATATAGTTCTAGTAATTAAAATATGCTAAGGTATGATTTTAGTAAAATTAGAGGTGTGGTTATAAATTTATTGAAATTTGTGTTTAATGTTAATGAAATGTAAATTAAATGAACATTTAAATTGTACATACATACTTCTAGAATTATAATACATAGAATATATCATCCCCAACCTCCAAAACTCCCTCCATTTCGGCACCCACACACACATCACACACAAAATTTTATTTTCACTTTTTAATCCATATTTAAGTGGGAATTTAGTGGAAAATCAATCCAAAGAAGGTAATTACTTGATTTAGCCTAAGTTTTTGTGATTTAATTTGATAAACATGATGTTCTATGATCTTATCATTTTCGAAAATTATGAAGTTTTGAGTATGATTGATTTGTTTAATTTTTGTTATGTTTATTGAATTAATTATGTTTATGAAGCTTAATTAACATATGCTATGGTTTAAATTCCTTAAATTCATGAAGTTGAAAAAATTAAAGTTTGATCATGAACCCTAATTTTGGTATGTGAATCATATGTTATAATTTAATTGAATTGAGCTTAAATACATGCTTAGGAATAATTATAAACATCATATGATCAAAGAAAATAAAAATTAAATCATGTTTGTTTAATTCTTGAAATTTTCGAAAATTACATGTGACATGAACTTGAGGATTTTGATTTTATTTGATAAATTTGACATGATATTTATACTTAGGGATATAAATAATGCATAAAATGAATTTAAAGGAATTTAATTCAATTATATACCTAATGTTCAAATTTTCGAAAATTAAGGGTAGGTCATGAACTATGATCTCTTGATTTTATTTGATGTATTTGATATGATTTTTGAGATCTAGGATAAAAATAATGTTTAAGTTGAATTTATGAGAATTTTTGAGTATATATATTAAAAGATGGAAAATTAAAGTTTAGTAAAAGTTATGATTTTATGTGATGAACTTAGTTGAAGATTTGAATGGATTAAGGATTAATGATCATTGATGCTAAATGATTATAATTATGTGATATTTGATATTTAATAGATTTTAGATAGTAGAACTATTGAAATTTTCTATATATGTAGTTGAAGAGCATTAGGCGATTAAAGTGAGAATTAATGAAGTTAAACTTGTTTTAAGTTTCTAAATGCATATTTAAGTACATGGTGATGATATTGGGGAGTTTGGGATGAAATTGTATGAGTTTGGAGTAATTGGGTTATCCATATTACAAGCGTTACTCTGCCGAAATTTAAGTAGAATTTGATATCGAAGAGGCGTTTGAAATTTTAATCGGTAACTATTGATAAATAGTTAAATGAATAAGGAAGGTTACTAAATTCAATAATAATCTTATGTTACAAGGATCAAGCAAAGGAAATCGGGAAGTATAGGACGAGGAAACGAACCTTTCGGACTAAACGTCGTCAGGTGGATAATGCTTTGAAATTTATTTTAAGTAAAGTTAATGTTATACTTTGGAATTATTGATATTATGAAAGAAATTTAAATCACCACATTATGAATCTGTTGAAAATGAATGTTTTACCACATTGTGGATATGACGGTGACTTACCTATCTATGGTAGGAAAATACATTATATATTGTACACAGGTTTATGGCTGAGAGCTTGCAAATGTAGGCCGGCTATGGTATTGGGGAGGAGACCTACTTTCCACTACCGAATGACATAGATAGGGTATGACCATAGTTGAGATCCTTCGGGACCAACTCGGGTATGTGATGCCGGTATGTTTTAAGAAAGAAAGCGTGGTGATATAATAATGAATAATCTTTATGAAACAATGATTCCAATTGTTTTCTAGTTTCTTATTTGATAGAAAGTTATAAGCTTTGAAAGTTATGTTTGACATTTACCCACTGAGTACTCTTTGGTACTCATACTCGAAAAATATTTTATTTGATGCAGGTTGAGCGTGGAAGGGATGTAGACTTGGAACTGAGCTTAATTGGCTCCTTTTTGTTGTAATAGTTGAGCCTGAATGTCGTGTCCTCATATATGACATTTGCTACTCTTCCGCTGTCGACTTTTGAGAACTTTTGATCATACTTTTGGGAAACCTTGTGAATGTTTAAAAACGTATATATATGAACTGTGGAGGCTGTGTTCTCACTTCTTATTGTTGCTGTTGTTGATTATTTTCTGTATGCAGGTTGGCTTATCCATATTTTAGGGGTTATATTGCCCGTTTGTCAAAAAATTTATATCATATAACCCATTCAATTGTCCAAAATTTTAATGCCCTAACCAATCACGGCCTGATTAGTTAGTTAATTACCTAATTAATTAGTCGGGTCGTGATAGAGTGGTATCAGAGCAGTTGTTCGCTCTGGACCTGTAAATTTCTTTCTTTGAGCTAACCTTTCTGTGTAAACCTTGAATTATTGATAAAAGCTCAGCGTTCCAGTCCATCTCTTCTGCTCAACCAGGTAAGTAAATTGTGAGGTATGTTTAGAAATGAATATATATGTATATATATTGAAAATATTGAAAATAGTTCTTGTGTATAATGAATTATTGTGATGCAATATGCATGAAAATAAATGATATATGATTATTTTGATCCGCATGTAAGTTATATTTGATTATAGGATGGCAATGAAGAAGGTTACCGCTCGAAAGAATGTCGATAATAGGCCATCGGGATTAGGCAGCGTTGATAGATTCTTCTCCTTCAAGATGAGAGAAGAGCAACACATGCCGTTCTTCCTCAATCAGTACATGATGATGTGGAAGTCAGTGATGAGGTGTGGAGTGACTGAGTTAGACGGGCTACTCCAACTAGTACAAGCTCTACCTCCTTCCTGGCAGGGATGGGCATCTGAGATTGCTCTGGATTATGTACACCCGGATATGGAGTGCAAAATCACCGGTAACCTCGAACAATTTGTAAATCTTATCAAAAATCAGTATAGGAAGATAGGTGATCCTCCAGTATTACCCTATCGTCATTTTGATCAGTTTATTCCAGCAGTTCATCAAATTTTTTCTGATATCCTAGACCCAAAAAGCAAAGTAATTAAACCTGAACCCCAAGAGATTGTTGTTTCTAGTTCTACTTATGAGTTTTTTGATGATGATGATCGTCTATTTCCTCTTGGACCTCAGTGGACTTTGTCTGATTTGGATTTATATGACCAACCTTTTGCTTTGAAGACCCCTTCGCCTCCTTTATCTCCTCTTCCAGAAATTACATTAACCTTAACTTCTGCTGATGTAAGTTATGAATTTGAACAGCAACCAACCACTGGTACTTCCAGTTTATGGCCTTTATCTGTTGATGAGATGTTGTCTTTGTCAGATCCATCCCTTCTTTTACCGGGGGAGCCCGCTTGCTCATCCGCTGACCACTCTCATGCTTCTGAAGAAGAAGATGACCCAAAAGAGGAGGAACCAGAAGAGGATCCGGAGGAGGACCCAGAAGAAGAGATGGAGGATTAGGAGAAAAGATTTTAAGTCTAGCTAGGGTAGTAAAATAGGAAGGCAAGGCATAACTATCAGCCAATACTAATGAAACTAACCTGTTTTATAAAATGTCCTCAATAAGGCAATTTTCCTCTAAATTATAAAATGTTTTTTATCCTTGTTGTGATTAAATAATTTTATCTTTAAACTCTTGTGATGATTGCATTTTGTTATAATTTGAGATCTCTTTCCTTTGTTTTGATATCTTATCAATTGTGTGGAAATAATATTATTCTTTTGTATCAGTATGCCTCCCAGAAGAAGAAACCTAAACTTGGAAGAAAGAGACAGTGAAGCCACTCCTCAAAATTTTCCTGATCGTGAACCTTCTCCCCCAAACCAGAAAATAGCCGAACTTTTCCTTCGCCAAAACCCACCGAACTTTACCGGGGCTGGTAGTCCTGCCGAAGCCGAAGAATGGGTGCGCACAGTAGAATGAATATTCAAGTTCTTGGAATGTAATGATCAGGAATGTCTGCTGTGTATAAACTTTCTGATGAAAGGACCCGCGGATTTCTGGTGGGAGGCCAGACAGAAAACCCTCACCCTAGAACAATTGGTGAATTTCACATGGGATCAGTTCAAGGAAGAATTATATGCCAAATTTATTCCACGAAGTTATCGGAAACAGAAAGAAATCGAGTTCATGAACCTGAAGCAAGGAAGCAAGAGTGTGGCGGAATACGATCGGGAATTTTGCACGTTATCCCGATATGCACCGTACAAAGTGGAAACCGATGAAAAGATGGCAGAAATGTTTCGATCCGGATTACGACCTGAAATTCGGATTATTCTTGCCGCTCAGCCACCTATGTCCTATGCTGAAACTCTTAATCGTGCGCTAGATATGGAGATGGAAATACAGTCAAAAAAGAATACGATCGAATCAAATGCAGGCGTACCCCAAAGTCTAGTTTCATCGAAATCTTCTCAAATGTAACAAAGGTATAAAGGAAAAAGAAAGTGGGAAAATAAAGGATTTCCATGTAAGAAGCCTTTCCAACGACAAGGACCTATGGTATCGAGACCTTTTCGACCATCAGTACCCGGACAGACACCCTTTCCTTCGAACCAGATGAGGCCGCCCATGTGTCTTCAATGCAACCGTCCACACTTTGGCGTATGCAGAAGCGGAAGTAACACATGTTTCACATGTGGACAAGTTGGTCACTTCGCATCTGCTTGTCTATATCGACCGAATGTCTTTGGAAGAAGTGACAAATCGAAGTCTTTCCAGCCAACCCAATCTGTGAAGGCTATGACCGGTTATCCACAGCCACCACGATATCAACTTCCCTCCACAAGCAAACTCAATCTCAGATACTTCGCTCCACAGACGCAGCCTCAACCTCTCCAACTGCAGTCCCAACATCAAAAAGCGTATGCGCTTAAGCGAAACAACAGGAGAAGAACTCGGGCAATTTGTGGTATGGCTCGCCATTCTGGTGTGCTGTTCTAGTTTTGTTTGATACGGAGCTTCACACTCTTTCATTTCAACTGCATGTGTGGATAATCTTAAGCTTCCTGTAGAACGAGCTGAAGTAGGTTTTAAAGTGGTTACTCCGATGGGTGGGCGATCGTGATTGATCGAGATATGTCTAACTTAGAGTTTGAGCTAGGACCCCTTCATTTAAAAGCTGAATCATTACGCCTCCTATGCATGTGAGATGTAGACATTATCCTAGGCATGGATTGGTTAACAAAGAATTTTACAACGATTCGTTGTGAACAACGGGAGATTTCGTTTCAACCACCAGGAAAACAAACCACTCGCTTTTACGGGATTGATGAAAGGAAAAGACGGGTGCCTGTGATTTCAGCTTTGCATGCAAATAAATTGTTAAGATGTAATGAAAACCATGCTTACCTTGTATGTTTGAGCAAGGAAAGCAAGAAAGACAAAAAGATTGATGATGTGCCAATTGATCGAGAATATTCAGACGTATTCCCAGAAAAGTTACCAGGTGTACCGCTGGATCGACAATTATATTTTGTTATCGATCTGGAACCAGGGTCAGCACCAATTTCTAAAGCACCGTATCGGATGGCTCCGAAGGAGCTACAAGAGTTGAAGGTTCAATTACAAGAACTCTTGGACTTGGGATTCATCCGACCCAGTGCATCGCCTTGGGAAGCACCGGTTCTATTCATCAAAAAGAAGGATGACACCTTGAGAATGTGTATTGACTATCGAGAGCTAAATAAGGTGACCTTAAAGAACAAATACCCATTACCACGGATCGATGATTTGTTTGACCAATTAAAAGGAGCAAAGGTATTTTCGAAGATTGATCTGAGATCGGGTTACCATCAAGTGAAGATCAAACCCGAAGATATACCTAAAACCGCTTTTAGGACCCGATACGAGCACTACGAATTTGTAGTGATGCCGTTTGGACTAACCAATGCTCCAGCTGTGTTTATGGACCTTATGAACCGTGTTTTCCATGAATATCTCGATAAATTTGTGCTAGTGTTTATCGATGATATTCTGATATATCCTAAGAGTGAACAAGAACATGAAGCACACTTGCGAATTGTGTTGGAAAAGTTGAGAACACAAAGACTATACGCTAAATTTAGCAAGTGTGACTTCTGGCTGAAAGAAGTGAACTTTCTTGGACATATAGTTTCGGCAAAAGGAATAAAAGTTGAACCTACAAAGGTCCAAGCGGTACAGGAATGGAAATCACCTACGACTCCAAATGAGATTCGTAGCTTTCTGGGCTTAGCTGGATATTACAAGAGATTTATTGAAGGATTTTCTAAAATTGCTAAGTCAATGACACAATTGTTGAAGAAAGGGGTGAAATTTCAATAGACCCCAGACTGCGAAGACAACTTCCAAGAACTCAAGGAAAGACTAACCAATGCTCCTATCTTAACAATACATGATCCGGAGAAGGAATATACCATATACACGGATGCGTCTAGAAATGGGATAGGATTTGTTTTGATGCAAGAAGGGAAAGTCATTGCATATGCTTCGCGACAATTAAAGATCCATGAACACAACTATCCTATACATGATTTGGAACTTGCAGCAGTGGTTCATGCTTTAAAGATATGGAGATTTTATTTATACGGATCAAGATGCGAAATTTTCACAGATCATAAAAGTCTGAAGTATTTCTTCGAGCAAAAAGATTTAAATATGTGGCAACGAAGATGGCTTGAGATGGTCAAAGATTATGATTGTGAAATCAAATATCACCCGGGAAAGGCTAATGTCGTCGCTGACGCTTTAAGCAAGAAAAATCAGGAAAGATTAGGAATCCTTAGGACAGCACATGAAGAATTATTGAAGGAATTCGAAAGAATGAAGCTTGAAGTGGTGCTACCTCTTCAAACTACTCAAGACATAGTAGCGGCATTAATGGTATTTTCGGACTTGAGAGCTCGAATAGTTGAAGCGCAAAGACGAGACGAACAACTGGAAGCATTACGAGCAAAAATTAGAACATGAGATCTTCCGGAATATCACGAAGCGGGGGATAATGCGATTATATTCGGTAATCGTATATATGTGCCTAATGACGAAAGATTGAAGAATGAAATTATGAGTGAAGCTCATAATGCTCCGTATGCCGTGCATCCTGGAAGCATGAAGATGTATCAAGATCTCAAACAGAAGTTCGTGTGGATAGGAATGAAGCAAGAGATTGCATCTTACGTCGAACGATGTTTAGCGTGCCAGCAAGTAAAAGCATTACATCAGCGACCGTCTGGAAAGTTACAACCTTTAGAAGTGCCTGAATGGAAATGGGATCACATTGCGATGGATTTTGTAACTGGATTACCCAAATCAAGACTAGGGAACACTGCTATCTGGGTAATCATTGATCGATTAACCATCATTTCATCCCAATTCCAATAACGTACGGAGCAGATAAGCTAGCACAGATTTACGTTCGAGAAATCGTTCGCTTGCATGGACTGCCGATATCGATTACATCTGATCGCGATACTAAATTCACCTCTTGGTTTTGGACAACTTTTCAAAAAGAATTAGGTACTCCATTAAATTTCAGTACCGCATTCCATCCCCAAACAGATGGTCAAACTGAGAGAACGATTCAAATGCTAGAAGATATGCTCCGAATAGTGGTGCTAGACAAGGGAGATCAATGGGAACAAGTTCTGCCGTTGATCGAATTCGCTTATAATAACAGTTATCAAGCTACGATCAACATGTCTCCTTACGAAGCACTATAGGGCAAGAAGTGCAGATCACCCCTTTACTGGGACGAAGTTGGAGAACGAAAGATTCTTGGCTCTGAGGCAATAGAAGAAATGGTCCAGATAGTACGACAAATAAAGAAGAGAATGAAAGAAGCTCAAGATAGGCAAAAATCTTATGTTGATAATCGTCGTACGGAATTGAATTTCGAGATAGGAGACAAAGTCTTTCTCAAAGTTTCTCCAACTAAATGAGTTCATCGTTTTGGCAAAAAGGGGAAACTCAAGCCACGATTAATTGGACCTTATGAAATATTGGAACGAATTGGGCCAGTAGCTTATAGGTTAGCGTTGCCACCTAACTTCGCTAACGTACACGATGTTTTCCACGTTTCTCAACTCAGGAAGAATGTGTATGACCCAAAACACATCCTTCATTATAACGAAATAGTTCCTGATGCTGATTTGAGCTATGAGGAGAAACCTGAATACATTCTGGACAGGAAGGAGCAAAAGTTAAGGAATAAGATTATTCCTTTAGTAAAAGTTTTGTGGAAGCATCACGGTCCAGAAGAAGTGACTTGGCAGCTAGAAGAACAAATGAAAGAGAAGTATTCCGACCTATTTTATAAGGTACTAAATTTCGAGGATGAAATGTTTTTTAGGGGGAGGGAATGTAGTAACCCGAAAACTCTTTAGTATTAATTAGAGATTAATTAAGGATAATTAGGGGCTTAGAAAGTATCTATTTCTTAAAAATTTATAAAGTAGTGCATAAAGGATTATTAATCGATAGAAATTCGATTAAATCTTAGTCGAATGAATCTAAATTAGAAAACATAGAGATTAATTGGAAATGAGTTTTGCTATGATAAAATGCGAATTATGTGAATATTTATGTGTGTTTGAATGATAAATGTTATTTAATAGAAATTTTGCTATAAATTATTTTTGCATGTTATTTTTCTTACAAAATGAGATGAAATATTATTTAAATTATTAAATGTCTTGAATAAAATTTATTAATATTTAGTGATAAAAGAATTAATTGGTATAATTTTGAAAAATTTAGAAGCATGATTATAATTAGTTGAATTTTAATTTATGAAAAATTTAAATTATGTTACATGAATTTAATTTCCAATATGGATATAAATTGTATTAGGTTTCATTAATTATTAGAAATATAGTTCTAGTAATTAAAATATGCTAAGGTATGATTTTAGTAAAATTAGAGGTGTAGTTATAAATTTATTGAAATTTGTGTTTAATGTTAATGAAATGTAAATTAAATGAACAATTAAATTGTACATACATACTTCTAGAATTATAATACATAGAATATATCATCCCAACCTCCAAAACTCCTTCCATTTCGCACCCACACACACATCACACACAAAATTTTATTTTCATTTTAATCCATATTTAAGTGGGAATTTAGTGGAAAATCAATCCAAAGAAGGTAATTACTTGATTTAGCCTAAGTTTTTGTAATTTAATTTGATAAATATGATGTTAATTTTCAAAAATTATGAATTATTGATTATGATTGATTTGTTAAATTTTTATTATGTTTATTGAATTAATTATGTTTATGAAGCTTAATTAACATATGCTATGGTCTAAATTCCTTAAATTCATGAAGTTGAAAAATTAAAGTTTGAGCATGAACCCTAATTTTTGGTATGTGAATCATATGTTATAATTTAATTGAATTGAGCTTAAATACATGCTTAGGAATAATTATAAACATCATATGATCAAAGCAAATAAAAATTAAATCATGTTTGTTTAATTCTTGAAATTTTCGAAAATTCATGTGACATGAACTTGAGGATTTTGATTTTATTTGATAAACTTGACATGATATTTATACTTAGGGATATAAATAATGCATAAAATGAATTTATAGGAATTTAATTCAATTATATACATAATGTTCAAATTTTTGAAAATGAAGGGTAGGTCATGAACTATGATCTCTTGATTTTATTTGATGTATTTGATTTGATTTTTGAGATCTAGGATTAAAAATAATGTGTAAGTTGAATTTATGAGAATTTTTGAGTATATATATTAAAAGATGGAAAATTAAAGTTTAGTAAAAGTTATGATTTTATGTGATGAACTTAGTTCAAGATTTGAATGGATTAAGGATTAATGATCATTGATGCTAAATGAGTATAATTATGTGATATTTGATATTGAATAGATTTTTGATAGTAGAACTATTGAAATTTTCTATATATGTAGTTGAAGAGCATTAGGCGATTAAAGTGAGAATTAATGAAGTTAAACTTGTTTTAAGTTTCTAAATACATATTTAAGTACATGGTGATGATATTGGGGAGTTTGGGATGAGTTTGGAGTAATTGGGTTATCCATATTACAAGCGTTACTCTGCCGAAATTTCGGTAGAATTTGATATCAGTAAGACGTTTTGAAATTTTAATCGGTAACTATTGATAAATAGTTAAATGAATAAGGAAGGTTACTAAATTCAATAATAATCTTGTGTTACAAGGATCAAGGAAAAGAAATCGGGAAGTAAAGGATGAGGAAATGAACCTTTCGGACTAAACGTCGTCAGGTGGGTAATGCTTTGAAATTTATTTTGAGTAAAGTTAATGTTATACTTTGGAATTATTGATATTATGAAAGAAATTTAAATCATCACATTATGAATATGTTGAAAATGAATGTTTTTGTCACAGCCCGACTACTTAATCAAGAAATTAGGCCGTGACTTGGGTTAAGAAAGAACTTCTGATAATTGATAACAACAATTTTTTACCGAATATATTTATCAAAATAATTTATGAAATAAATTTTCATCAATAAGGAATCAAACATTTATGGTCAAAGAAATGACAGGAAGTTTAACAAAAGGTTAAATGTAGGTTTTCAAACCAAAATGAAGAATTTATTGAAAACTAACAACGGCTGAAGACAAGAATAACCATACTAAGAATATATGTATTCAAGAAATGTCTTAACAACAATAAAATCTTCGATGTTTCAAAGTAGGGTTCGACAACATTCCCAAGACATGATATACATCTTATTGGGTCTAACAAAATTTATTCTGAACTCCCAAGTAAATCCTTGTTCATAAAGGAATTTCAAGGAATCCATGTTCTTAGAATCAAGTCGACATTATAACAACAATGCCGAGATTATATCAACAACTCGAGGATATCATCAAGATTTTAATCAACTCAGCGTAGCAACATTCCAAAACAAATGAAGGCCAAAGTTTGTAGCGAGAAGGGTGGTGAGAATTATGTGTGATGACATAAAACTCAGGGCAACAAAACATGATAACTTCAAATGAATCATACCACAATTTAACATTTTCATCATGAGTCAAACGTTTAGAGAAGCTCCTTGCACAACATTCGATTCCAGCATCCTCTCGAGCTCAACCTGCACGTTTAGAAATACATACAGGGCGTGAGTACAAAAATGCACTCAGTTGATATACGCCGAAAACATAAAACATTGCCCTTAAGGCTATATAATTGAATTGCCATAACGTTAGCAATGCACAGGGGTTTTAGTGAAATAACCTATGCATGCATCATAATAAACATAAACATTTACTTACTTGCTTTCATTTCATAGCATCATCATAAAATATGCATATGCATGTTCTCATGTCGGCCGATAACTTTTTCTTTCCATATCCACGGATTCTTTCTATGTGTTGAGAAGTAGGCCTTCTTCTTAAACACGCTATGACCAAAGGTCGCTATCCGACGTCGGTAAATCTTAAACATCATAACATACCCGTGTTGATGGACCCGAAGGGTACCATGCCACGACCATACTCTTTTATCATTTCTTTCTTTTCTTTCTTTCATTTCCGTGGATAGGTAATGCATCATGCTCATGTTCATGTTCAAAGCAAAGTCGTTTAACTTTGAAACTTTGCTCATAATGAAATTCATTTCATTTTGAAAACATAAAAACATAAGCATATCGTATTAGAAAATATTTATACCCACCTGGATGTTCCTTAGAGCTAAGGAACTAATTCCCAATTCCATTTCTTTCTTTATCCATATCTTATCCTCATAGAGCGGCATAAAAGCTATCAAGAGCCAAACAAGAACATTACTCATCTTAGTAAATCGACATGACCATATCTTCTCGATATCAAATCTAAGATACTATGGTTATCAAAACTCGGTCATTGCATCCTCTAACATCTTATTAACAACCAATTCTATCGAAATTTAAAGATAACGTTTATAAAGCGATCGCCAAACCAACACAAGATCAACCAAACATAACCCAAAATCCACCAATTCATCACCATATGTCTCAATATGCATAGGAAACTCAACAAAAGCTTCATCATCTCATCTTAGCGATAACCGAAAATCCCTTAAGACGTCACTTAGGGTCTAACGTCGAAAATTCACGTGAGGCGTCATCTAACATCAACGAACCTATATACATGCTCAACTATTATTAAATATCATCATTTTATCAATAAAACATAAAGATCAAAGCTTTGGCTTTGAAAACAAGTTTTCGCCGACAAACTAAAATTTTACCGTTTTTGAATACGTCGGCGGAAAAATCCGAATAAATCATTTTAGGCTTTATTCATATCATAGAATCCAAATATGAAGTCAAAATGATCAAATAAAATCAAAAATCCAACATTATGTCACTTAGGGTTTCGGCCCTTTTTGATAAATTTTGTATAATTTCGATTTCAAACGTTTTTCTTGTTCCAAACACGTTTATATCAATCCAATAACATATATATGAAGACAATTCAATCATAACAACATCACATATTCAAGATTAAACAGCCCCTTATTTTCGAAAATCACATGAATTTACAAACAATAAACATATGCTTTACAAATTCAACGTTAAACGATACATAGACGTTAAATCTATCATAATATTAACAAATAATCAAATAAACATAATCTTTCAAAATTTTCAGCATATGATCAAAATATGAAATAACATATGCTCATGAATTTTAAAATTTTCAATCCGTAGATGTGTTCTAGAGACGAGATTATACCTCGTTTCGAAGACGGATCGAAAATTCAACGGCCGGATCTTCCTATTTTTCTTTTGAAAATTTTGAAATTTAGTGTGTGTTCTAGTGTGTGTGTCATGGGTTTGGGCTGAAAAATGAAGAAGAAAATGGTTCCAAAAGTATACTTATATAATTAATAAGGGCAAAATAGTAATTTCACATTATAATTTAAATTTTCTTTTATTTTTCCCAAACAAAATGGTGCCAACACACCATATTCTAGAGGATTCTATAAGATAATTTCCATATTTATTTTCTTGAATTTTCGTAATTAATAATAATAATAATAATAATATATTTTCATGTAATTTTCTAAAATATTGTAGAAAATTCCATAATTAATTCCCAAAATTCTAATATTGAATCTTATTTTCTTAACACTTTAAACTCATCATTTTCATCAATATAAAGTCCCAAAATTATAAAATATATAATAGGAATTCACTTTATAAAAATAGAGATTTAATTCCATTTTATGCAAATAATGAAATTGAATATTCTATTTATTCTTAAATCCTTCAAAATCATTTTCTAAATTCTTCCATCATCAAATATCATTAAAATATAATAATTAAAAATATTTTAACCTTAAAAACCATTTTAAATATTTTGCTCTTCATCCGAGCTTGATCGTGGCAAACGCCGACGTCACAAAACATAGATTTTGAAATTCTCAATTTTACGAAATCAAAACTTTATTGAGCATGTATATATCATCTTAAGACTCTTGGAATCTAGGTCTTCTTATCCTAAATAGGATCCGAGAATCTTATCTCGATTACGCTGATCTATCGTCTCGACTTGAAGCTTAACACAAAAGCTTCTAACTTAAACAAATCTTTCTTAAGGATGCAATGCCCTTCTTATTAAGCTCTTAATCACGAGCTAATCTACATTGTAAAATACGGGTATTACATTCTCACCCCTTACAAAAATTTCGTCTCGAAATTTTGTGCGTAAAAAGCTCGAGCACTTCTTCTCATCCGATCTTTAAATTCCATGTTCTTCTTCTAAATCATCATACTTCTATATCGATCTAAGATGCATTCGATTTTCTTCGTAGCTTAAATCTTGTTCGCGAACATTTGTTCTCTGGAGATATGATGTGTTTTGGATTAAACACATATCTTCGTAACTGCTACATATAGAGCACATCGTGAATATTTTCGAATCTCAGAGCAAATGCTAATCTGTAGACGACTAGCCAATCTTTCTTGAATCTCGTACAATTCAATACATCTCAATAACTTCTTGGATTCTTATCTGTGCTTGTCGTACAATTACGACCATCTCTTTAATCATGTCTGGTCCAAGCACTTTCTTCTTCAATTGCGTTTTAAAAAAAAACGACGATCTACACTGTCTGTCGTAGAAAACTTTGTATAGCGCCATATAAATCGTAGTTCTGATCTTGTCTTCTAACGTCTGGATGGTCCATTTAAATTGACCATCTATTACGGATATAAGCTGTATTGGAATTTGATCTGGTATCCAGCTTTATTGTAAACTTATCCAAAACAAGATGTAAACGGGAGTTTCTGTTTAAAAGGATTAAGATGAGCACTCCATGTAAACGTACCATCTCTTGAACGTATACTTGAGCTAACTTGTCAGCTTCATACGTGATAGAGATCAGAATGACATAAGTGTACTTCGTGAGTCGGTCGATTGTCACCCACGCTTCGATTTGGGTAACCGACACGTATGTCTTCTCATCTTTTCAACTTTAAAAAGGTATCACTAATTGATCTGCAATATTCACGATCATATACTGCGACAATCTTCTTTCTTTGCTTCATGCTCGTACACGAAATTTCTTTCTGTTTACAGAATTCCGAGGTAGATACTTTTCGTACAATTCTCCTTTGAATTGCTTCCGCATAACATTCTTTAATTGTTCGGGAGAAAGAACTTTCTGACGTAATCTTAATTAGAAACTGTTGACCTTTCCACCTAAACGATATACATAGGAAATATTCTTAATCGGAGTTCTCCAAACTTGAAAACTAGCTCACTGACGCAAACTCATTCTTTAATAACAGCTGGGTTATCCATTTCATTAAGGATAAAGGGTTTGAGATAGAAAATTCTGCCATTCTACAATTGGTTTAATGGGGAGAAAGTACAAGTAAATCTTGAAAAGAATTGTACTTTCTTATTCTTTCAGACTGAGGATTTCTTCTTCTGGTGACATGCTGCATTGCAAATGAATACCAAACTGCAGCATATCTTGCTTATCAATAACATGATAAAGGTTTTCAATCAACAAACCAACTCAGATCTCAAAGATCTTCAAAGTTGCTTATCACAAAGTTATGATGTAAAATAAAACAGTTAAATAGCAAAATGATCGTATAGATATCAAGGAAAGGAATTTTTATCTCTAAGGACTTTTATAAAAATAAGGGAAAAATTTATCATTTGGGTATGCTTTAATATCTCTGGCAATCACATCCGATATGATCATAACTATCAGCTTCCACTCTGTCCACGAAAAGCTGTCTTTGAAAGAGAAATGACCAATATCTAGGGTTGTAGCGGTGCTGTGTCAACAACTTGTACAACTTGAGTTCATACACAAAATCTTGAGACACTTAGGTCTCGATGAACTAGATTGAATCTTTTCTCAAATCTCCAAATGAGAAATCTTGGAACATAAGAAAATAGAACAAACTGAATCGATGTAGAAATCTTAAGGAATGGAAAAGATTGACTGCATTAATCTAGGTCAATATGAAGCATCTCAACATCGAATTAAGAATAATAAAATTGTACAAAATCTACATCAGATTCAGGCATAACTAGCTGAGCAATTGATAAGGAAGACTCTATTTTTAGAATAAGGGCTAGTATCATGCTCAGGCATAAAAGATTTAACATCTATGGTTTCAAGATTTTCATCATCATCATCCTCAAATGGAGAGGAAAAATTATCAATTAACCAAAGCTGATGAACAACTGAGATAGATTTAGTAACAGGGAGAAAATGATTCAGTAGGAGGGGGTTCGAGTATACGAAATATTGAAATTTAATGGTAACTAAGAGTCTGGGAAATCAGCTTGATTAAAACAACAAAACCAGACTCAATATAGTCAATGGCAACAGCAACAACCCAATCTTGTCATTCTTTAGGTAATAAAAATCTCGATACGTCTTGATCAAACGTCACTTTCCACGACGATAGGTTCGAGCGAGAAATTCGTTCAAGGCAAGCTACTCGTAGATATATATATATAAACGCTCTTGATCATTGTTACTAACGATAAACGAGTCGTACTCTTCTGAACTTTCTAGACGATATTCGTCATTCTAATGAAGAATACTCGAACTCGTGCAGAAAATTTATTCATATTGTTCTGCCATCTCTTCTTTCTCCTGATTTCTTTTCAACTTTAGCTCATAGAGCAATAGCTCATTTCAATCACACATTCTCATATAGCAATTCATTCCTTAAGGCGTATACATAAACATCATCGAGATAACCATAATCATCGACTCATAAACATAATCATAAGCATAAGTTCTTACCGTGAGCTAGAGATGACGGAATCGAATCTTGAGCTTCTCTCAAGAAAGATTATCTTATTAACTTATTTTCTCAATTGAATCAAACAAGCGATTCTATAACTCGATTCTCAAATGAATCATTTCAAAAGAATTCATTTGCTCAAGGTGCACAAACCGCACAAGACTTTCAAAGATTCATAAACGTTCACAAGGATTCATAACTCGAATTGCAAAAGCGTACAAATTGCACAAATTTGCAAAGATTTCATGAGTTCGAATTCAAACCGCTCGATACCATTCATCACAGACCGACTACTTAATCAAGTAATTAGGCCGTGGTCGGGTTAGAAAGAACTTCGATAATTGATAACAACAATTTTTACGAATATATTTATCAAAATAATTTATGAAATAAATTTTCATCAATAAGAATCAAACATTTATGGTCAAAGAAATGCGGAAGTTTAACAAAAGGTTAAATGTAGGTTTTCAAACCAAAATGAAGAATTTATTGAAAACTAACAACGGTGAGGACAAGAATAACCATATTAAGAATATATGTATTCAAGAAATGTCTTAACAACAATAAAAATCTTCGATGTTTCAAAGTATGGTTCGACAACATTCCCAGACATGATATACATCTTATTGGGTCTAACAAAATTTATTCGAACTCCCAAGTAAATCCTTGCTCATAAAGGAATTTCAAGGAATCCATGTTCTAGAATCAGTCGACATTATAACAACAATGCCGAGATTATATCAACAACTCGAGGATATCATCAAGATTTTAATCAACTCAACGTAGCAACATTCCAAAACAAATGAAGGCTAAAGTTTGTAGCGAGCGGTGGTGAGAATTATGTGATGACATAAAACTGTGGCAACAAAACATGATAACTTCAAATGAATCATACCACAATTTAACATTTTCATCATGAAGTCAAACGTTTGAAAGCTCCTCGAACAACATTCGATTCCAAAGATCCTCTCGAGCTCAACCTCGCACGTTTAGAAATACATACAGGCGTGAGTACAAAATGCACTCGGTGGATATCGCGAAACCATAAAGCTGTAATATTCGAAAGAAACGAACATACGATTACGGTATTCTAAACTGTAATTGGGGTTTTGCAGATATTATTTTACGACATCGAATATTGTGATTTCGATACGATATCGTTATAACGAATACCTTTTCATAATTCACTAAGGATTGTGAATTAAAGGGTTGAAATATTACGAAATGATTCGTCAATATATTTTAACGTCAAACGCGTATCGAACGTCAGCATTTCATGAAATTTTCTGAGCAGTGAAGCTTGGAATTACCTTCCAACTTAATTCCTTTATTAAATGGAACATATTTATTTATTAAGTATGAACTTACTGCGACCATTTTGAGATGAGTCGATTTTGAACGTTTTGAGACGTTTTGAACGTCAACGTCTAGAGACGTTTTGAAAAATGAGTTTAATGCTCAGGAAATTATAATAATTAATTTCCTATTATTATTTTATATAATTACGGTATTAATAATTATTAAAATCAATATTTGAGTTATTAAACTCGATATTTTCGAAATTTAATTTCGAAAACCCTAAACTTATAAATTAGGGTTTGATCACATGAAATGATACCATTAAATTATCATATGGTATCTAAACTATATAATATGATATATATGGATATTATTAAGCATTAAAATCAGTTTTGAACCATAAAACTCGATAGTTTCAGTTTTTATAATTTCAAAACCCTAATTTCGAAACTTAGGTTTTTATTGCATGAAATGTGTAATAATTTTATCCTATGCTATTATTTAATATCTAAATCATATATTATGATATATATGATCGAAAATTACATGAGTATCAATAATAGGTGTAATTTATATTTTTAATCCTATTTTCCAATTTTGTTTTCGGTAATTTCGAAATTGTGACTATGTGATGATTTAATTATTTTTATGGCATGTATTATATATCTATGACCTATGCTATGATTAATACATGTATTATGTGTAACAATAAAATAAAATCAGCCCCCTTAAACCCCCCATGCGCCGGCTCACCCTTCCCCATTACAAATGATTTCACTTTTAAATTTTGCCCAATGCATGGAGAGCCCCTTTTGCACTCTTTAATCATCACATTTCCCTTCCCAAGTGCAGTAATAATTTCCCTATGTGTGTGTGTGTAACCGTGTAAGAGGAGAGATATAGAGAGAGCCCTTCATTTCTTCTCACTCTCATTCACTCCAAACTTTGTGAACTCACAAAATACTCTCCATCCTCTCCATTTCCTTCTTGAAACCGAGAGCCAAACATCCCCATTTCAGATTTTTCTTCCTTTTCTTCTTCTCCCATTCGAAACCACAACACCCTAGCACTAATCTTGGACTCCATAGCCATTCTCAAGGTAAATATGGACCATAGTATCGATTCTTATCCTTCCTTGTTCAAGAAAATCGAAACTGTTTTAGATGAATATGTATGTGTGTTCGAAATTTTCATTATATGATATATGTGTTTAAATGTTCTTGAGCATGAGCCATTGTTTATATACATGTTCTTGAAGTTTTTATTTACAAAAATATGAGAAAATATGTTTAGATGAACATAGGATATGGTATATGAAATGTATGAATGTATCTTGCCTATATTTATAATTTTCGAAACCCAAGCATGAACTAATATAGTTTTCGAAAATTTTATAAAATGTACCAAGATGACCGAATGCTTCTTAAGTATTTTAATGATGTATTATTGATCTATGTTATGATTTAAGACTATGGTATGTTATTTAAAATTTTTGGAAAACCCTAGCCAAAATTTTGTTAATACCGTGAGCCATTTTAATATGTACATTGGTGTATAATTTTTATTTCAAGCTTGTAATGACATATTAATGCTTTAGAACCTTGATTATATGTTCTATGATTTAATTAGAATTTTTGAAAACCATATGCTTGATTAAATGAAAATACCGTGAGCATATAAGTGTATAGGTTAGTGTATGATTTTATTTTTGAACATGCAATGGTGTATTAATGCTTTGGTATATTGTTTATGTATTGTATGAAATTATTAGAATTTTTGGAAATCATTTACCTAATTAAATCAAATAAACCGTGAGTGATATGCTCTTGAAGGTGATGATTTAATTAGTTTTGATAATATTATGATGTTATATTAGTATACTATAGTATATAATCATAGTATATAATTGTTGGAATTTTTGAAAACCAATTACTACATTTAATCAAAAAAAGCCGAGAGCTATTGAGCTCCATATGGTGATGATTCAAATGTTTTTGGTTGATGTTATGATGTTACAATGTTATAGTATAATGTTTAATCATGTTGAAATTTATTTGGAATTTTTAGAAATTGTTTGCTAATTGTTTGGTAATTATCTTGTAATTACCGCAATATTGCTATATATTGTTAAATGAATGGTTATGATGAACTATAGGTTATAATTGTGATGTATATTGATGTTGGGATATTATACTAGGTATATATCAATTTTGGGAATTTTTGGATAATTATTCCCTAATTATTGAAAATACTAGTAGCTATATATATGTATATATTAATAAATAGCAAACAATATCATATGAATTTTATAAATTCATATTCTGGACCATAGTGTATAATAATGCACTATATTAATGTAATATCCCGTAGAATTAGATGCCTAATTACGGTTTTTGAAACCCGTAAATTAGGAATTCGCTGTGACGATTCAATCAGTAAGATAGTGAATAATGGTTTCGATTATTTACGAAGGAACGAATTCCTATTTTATATTCACTGAGAATTGTGAATTTAGAAATAGAAGTTTGTAAAGCATATCGACAGTATTATTTTAACGCCGATTACACATCATACGTTAGTATTTTGTGAAATTTTCGGAGCAAATAAGATTGGAAATAATTTTCATATTAATTCCTATGTTACTAGAATATTAATTATAAAGTAAGTTCAAACTTCTGCGACCATTTTGAGATGAGTCGATTATGATCATTTGAGACGTTTTGAACGTTAACGCCTAGAGATGTTTTGAGAGATGAGTTCAATGATCCGGAAATTATCCCAATTAATTTCCTATCATTAATTTATATAATTACAGTAATATTAAATATTAAAATCAATTTTGAGTTATTAAAACTCGATATTTATGAATGGGTTTGAAAACCCTAATTATACAAATTAGGGTTTTCCTTGCACAAAATGTGCTATAATTTTATCCTATGCTATTAATTATTATCTAAATCATATATTATGATATATATGATCGAAAATTACATGAGTATCAATAATAGGTGTAATTGATATTCTTAATCCTATTTTCCAATTTAGCTTCGATAATTTGAATTATTGGCTAAGGTATGATTTAATTATTTTTATGACTTGTATTTTATACCTATGATCATGTATGATATATATATATTGCATTAATGTACAAAAGAAAATAAATCCTACCTATTTGGACCCCTAAACCTTAGGCTATCATGAATGGACAAGGCATGCTTGTCACCTCCTTTAACACCCAATGCATGGAAAGCCTTTCTAGCCTACACTAATCATCACCACACTCTACACACTCAACCATGATTCCTATTGTGTGTGTGTGTGCCTAAGAGAGAGAGAGATACATGGAGAAACTCTTCCCATACACTTCATTTCACTCATAATACATTTTCTCCTCTCTCCCCAAAATTTTAAGACCTCTCCTCTCCTTTCCTCTTCTTCTTCTCCTACACCATTTCCACCATGGAAGAGAGAGCTCAAGCTCCATCTCTCTCATTCATCTTCAAATTCGTGACTAAGGTATAACTATCTCCTATGACTCTTAGACATGATTAAATCATACTTGCATGGTTAGATTGATGATCTTGGTGGTGATTTGGGGTGATAGATTCACCATTTTCGTGGTTATATGAAATGCATACAAGAAGAATAAGCTTAAAACTGAAAACTGGAAGTATGTTACGAAAATAGTAATTTCATAAAATTATTTGACTAAGTTACAGTGGTCCGATGAATGTGAAATTTTACTATGTTGAAATTAAACATGTCTATTACATCTCTGTAAAATTTCAGGTCAATCCAACTTGATTTTCTATTTTAATTCTATTTTTCAAAAACACTGCACAAATCTGTAAAATTTCGGTGTTCATCACCCACGGTCCGTGGCTTTCGTTTAGAGTTTGGCTAATGGTCAAACTCTAAAAATTGGTATAAACATAAATTAGCATGTCTAGAAGATCTATGTAAATTTTCAGAATTTTCTAAAAATTTTTACTATTTATTCCATATTGTTCAAACGAACTGCACAAAACTGTCACTGTAGTGATAGCTTGTAGTAAAATATTTTATCTCCCAATCTATTTTGAATCATTGAGTAAGGCTTTTCTGGATTAAACTACACTTAAGTGGCTTTTCAATATGATTGGTTGCATTCCTAGATTCCTTATAATGAACTCACGGTGAATTTGTAAAGTTGACGCATTACAGTAAGCTTTTGGACAAACTGCCTTAGTAAAATTCTATGCTAAATGACTGTCCGTGTACGACTTTTGCGTGAGATATTCGAGCCGTTTGTAATCCGATTTTAACTTTGGTTTCTTCATAAGAAATGTTCCTTACCATGTCTAGTTGTGATCTGGAAAGTTTGATCCCAAACCAAGCCTTATAAGTATACTGTTCACTGACCCAAAGTCACCTACTTGAATGTTGTCCTTTCCAACTAGTCAACTTTGAACTTACGTATTTCTCGATGCATCAAGTATCTTCCAGTACGGTCTTCATGAAACATGTAGTTCTTATTACAAGGTTTCTAAAATGGTATCTTTCAGTCATTTTGGTATTGTGAGTCAAAAGTTACGAGCCTCGCAAAATCCCTCGTCGTTAAGCTAAATCTGGAAATCCTGAAAAATATTCTAAGTATAGAATTCAGTTCGAGTTTCCCACTTTGAGACCTTATATCTCCAGAACCACAACTCTTTTGGATCGACTTCCTTCTTAGAACTTACAGTACATGTTTAGAGGTTTCCAGAATGTGTCTTTGTGCGGTCATACGTATTTTTAATCGAGAGTTATAGATCGTCAAAGTATGACACTTGGGTTGTTTTAAGCTGTTTTGCTGAAAATTAAACACTTGAAATTTAACTAAGTGTTGAAACTCCCCTATGTGAAACATGCCTTATGTGACTAACATGCTATTAATTGATGCATTCATATGATATGCCGCAAGGTACATTAAAGCATTAATAAGATGCACGAATTTAGGATAAAACAACAATATGATATTTTACGGAAGCACGTCTTAACGTGAAATATTTGACTAGGTGCTACTACATGATCAATTGATTGTATATCATGCCATGATATACACTCAAGTAGAAATATGGGTTCTAAGACCCGATGGATGTTTCAACTCCAAAACCTCAAAGCCAGGAATAGATAGGCTAAGCTTAGGACTCGCAATCCAAGAAATCGGTTAGACAATCTACAGTCCAAAGTGGGCTTTATCTTCAAAATGTGGGCCTTTTCTTACCCCACTAAAATGTGACTTTAACGTTATTCCAAATGAATTTATTTACGACTTATTCTACGATCGTTATTAAATGTTTTACTTGCATTACACCGCCAAAATATTTCGTTTGTGTATGGATCCTATCTCGCTATGCCCGGGTAGGCTATGGAGATGGTTGGAACTATTATATCATTTGTTGTGGTAGCACCCAACCTTTTAATGTCGGGTCCCGTGTCGGATGATAAATGCCCGCTAGGATTGGCGTGAAGGTTGGAACTATACGTGTTGTGTTAACATATGCTTGCAGAGAGCGATGTGTTTGACGTGATTACGGTCGGTCACGGCGTCGTAGATGGGAGGCCTCCTCTCGACGCTTATTATTTATTATTATTATGTATTGTGACTATGAGATACGGACCATACACACCAAGAAAATGCTTGGCGAGCTACTTTTATGAATCGAATGATTTTAGTAAGACAAGGCCTTTTAACTATAACCCTTGTGACTTACTCGACATTGGCGGCGTAATTCAATATTATCAAATGTTTTGGCATGAGTCCACCGAGTGCATTCTTGTACTCACCGCATGTTTGTTTTAAAATGCGCAAAGTTGAGCGATGATGGATGGAGCAGTATTGAGCAATAGGAATATTGTCGCTGAAAAGTTTATACCTTGATAGTACATCGTCATATGTACATATCACATGTTTTCCGCTGCAAGAACTTAAGTTATGTACTAAAGTCCAAGAACATGCTTGTCATATGAATTACGGCTTTTGTTAAGGAGAATTCCCCTGTTTAATTATACCTATTTAGAGTTACAATCCCTTCTAAATCCTACTTAGGATTTAGGGGATGTGACAGAGTGGTATCAGAGCGGTTCGCTCTTGAACCCAAAATCTCCTTTAAGATTAAGTCTAGATTGACTCATTAGACTTCTAAAGGTTAGCTGACAATGCTCAACACTCCATCACATCAAGCTCAACCGAAATGAGGTAAATGATTCTTTTTCCAAGGTTTTGAAAATTTCCGCCGGATGAATGTTTATGAAATGATTTTATTCAAATAAAATGAAAAGATTGAAAGTGAAAAGGATGAAAATGATTTTTTTCAAAAGAGATTCCCACAATATGCGGTATGGGACGCATATTTAAGGAAACTTAAAGGATTTGATTTATGATGATAAATGATTTTCTCGGTTTTGAAATCGAAAAGTTTGAAGTGAAGGATGATTGAAATGATCTTTCAAAAGAAATGAAAGCTATGAGAAGGTTGAGAATGAATGTTATGACAAATGATTTGTCAAGAAAGTTATGAAAGAAGGAAGATATAAGGAGATGATGACAATGATGTGAGAAAGTTTCGCATGATATGCCAAAGATGAAATATTTGAAACTCGAAATCAATAAGGGTTCATTATTATGAACAAAGTTATGTTATTCATGCTTTAAAGTGATTGAGATTGAAACCGATTTGTCAAAATGATATGTTGAATTCGTGAAATTCGACGAATTACATGCGTATAAATGAGCTACGTATGAATATTTGAAGTTTTACTTCAAACTTCAAAGTTGTTTATGATGATGAGCATGCTAGCTCAATAGAACATAGACTTTTTAAGAAGCATGATCCCTTTTTACGAAAGAACATAGAAGTAAGAACTTCCTCCCATTACAAGGACAAGAGTAACGATGGATTTGAGAACTTCATTCCATTTTGAGTATCGAAAGGCAAAGGATTTATACGAAATTGTGCGACCTCGACTTGACCTCGGCATACGCGATCGTCGACTTTGATTTGGAATTTATAACGTCGACTTTGACATATCGACTTGGGTAGCTTATGCGACCTCGACGTCGGCATTTCTCTGCACTACTGCGGCATCGGTAACGGCATGCACGACCTTGGCGTCGGCATCGCTTATGACCTCGGCGCGAGTGCGCATAAATTTTTCCTGCACTATGCAGTGATTTTGTTTTGATTAGTTCTCGATCGTGTGAACTCCGATTTACGTCGGTTTTAGCCACGTGCCCCTAATGTACTGTACTTCATTTCTTATGAAGGACCAAATTCTGATTCCTACCCGTGATTCACGAGGATCAGTTGAAGCTAGCTCTATGATTTATAGAAAGTAAGAACGTTATAGTATGATCTAATCTTAGAATGTTACTAAGAAAGTAAGATTGCCGACAATACAAGTAGAGCCACGACGTACATAAGAACCTTTGTTGATGACCTATTATGGGTATATAAGCTTTCAAAATTATATTCATCACCCAATTTACGCTGTTGAGTTTAACTCTATGACCTAGTTTCAATTGAGAATTCATTCGAGTTTCTCACTTCTTCTGAAGAAAATTTTCAACCCAAAAATTCATAAAGTGTCCTTTTGAACCCAAATCCTAGCGTGACTGAGAAAATATTTGTGACGGGTCTGGCCAGCCCATATGACCAAAGAAATCTCAGTAGTTGTCATTCTGGTCTTCGGACCCTAGAGCCCCATTTATTCGGTCTAAAAAGCATATCGAATCAATCATTGAAAAGATGTTATTTCAATTTGTGAGACAACGTTTTTTAAGTAGTCGTGATAATTCTTTCTCGACTCTTGAAACCATCAAGTATGACGAACGTTGACTTACCTGTCACCTAAGTACGAATTAGTGAAGCGATAAACATCGATATGAAATAGGTTGACTTATTCCACCACCCAAATGTTTCGCATCAAGAAATGATAGACATCAAGAAATCGGATGTAAGGAAAATCTCGATGAGATGAGATATTTTCCTATGATACACATGGATGTGATGACCCTGATGGGCTTTACAAAGATTGATAACATTGAAGTTATACCTTCATACGATCATTACGATAATCAAGTATGAATAAGATACTCTTTAGCATTAAATGCGGAGTAAAAGCAAGAAAAGTATATGATATCCGTAGGATATGAACTCTCTTTTTATAACAAGAGAGATTACAACTTATCCTTAAGATAGTTGGTTGTCCTCAAACCTCGTTAGTAGGTTGGACATGTTTAAAAGAATAAAGATGCATGCAAAATATTCCTTTCCGTGAATATATATATATAAAAATGATAGCATCTCGTAAAATAGATCCATCGCCTTATACCTCGGTCAATGAGATTATGATTGAGCATAACCGATTCCAAGTAATTGAAACTTGGTTAAACAAATGATAATGAGATGGAGGAATCATAATCTTTGAGATTGTGTGAACGACGAGCATAGCCCTAGTATGTAAATCAAGTGTGAAGAAAATATCTTCAAAGCCAAGACATGGAAGAGATGCTTGGAATTTAAGTTATGGTGTACGAATATACGACCCTACCAAGCCATACGACAATGATAACGGTTCTAGTCCGAAGTGGGAACCAATTATAACGAAAGTAAGATTACTTTCAAATCATGTCCAAGAAAAGGGACAAAAGTCGAAATGACTAAAGAAACTATGAGCTATACGATTATAAGATAGCCATGACATAATATAAGCTAAGAGACATATGACTTGATAAATAAGAATTTCCTTGAGAAGAGTTAAAGTAAGTATATATGAGAAATATATTCCTAAGATCGATGAAGTGAAAAGGAATGGAGTCATTCATACTTGGATTAGGAATGAATGATAGTGCTAGAGACACGACGATCTCTACTGTAAGACTTAATTATCGAAATATCAATATCAACGGATAGGTTGATGTAGACCTAACCACAAATGCTATTGTTAAAAGCATAACGATCTGATATACCGAGAAGTATGAGGTGAATGAGGCAAATGTATGGCCATAGCAAGGGAAACATAATGTCCCAATGGAAAGGACAATGACATATGAAATAGATGTTTACTTGAATAAACGGAACATCGTAAACCAAAGCCTATACTGCACCGAAAATGAACAAACACAACCCAAAAGGTAGGATAGGTATGAGGAAATTTCCTCGAAATACCTATAAGATTTTGTTCAATTTAGGTGTTTCGCTGACATCGCAAGCACGCAGAAGCGATAGAACCCAATTTAGGTAAAGCGCGTCAAGATGTAGACCTCCTTACCTATACGAAAATCATGGCCATCGCAAGAGTTGCTCAAGCGTAGATTCGAGCCTAGAATCGCCTAAAGTTCTACTCAATGATTTGGATCACTATATCCGCGAGGAACGAGATATAATTTTAGAGTCAAGAAGCTTCAAAATGGTTGTCATTCACGTGATCGGTGACCGGACCTAATCTTTTCGATAAAAGGTTTTACGCGATAGGATATTGGTACCCACTATCCGCATATGCGAATGGATGTAGAGCGCATACGATCGGAGTAGACGTAAATGAGTATTAAGATAAGTGTCATGAGTTATCTACATGTTATATACGCCTTAAAGTGTATAATTCTTTAAGAGATCATTCTTGTTTAAAGATTCCTCCATAGCTTAAATTAAGTCGAACTTATCTAAAAATATCCGCATACAAATGACGGGAAAAGGGTGTTTAACGGGTTGAGAGTAACCCCAAGGCCTAATTTATAACTCACACGAGCGTATCGGCTCTTTATTATGAGCTAGGCATGGATTTAGAACAGCTTTTGGAGAAAATTTTACACTTCTAGATGGACGTCAAATTTTAGAGTGACAAATGAGGATGGTATCCAACGACTTATCGGTCGCTTGCCAATGATTGGTAGGGTTTTGCAAAAGGATGTGTCAAAAGAATATTTTCTCCATGATACAAATTCCAAAGTCTCAAGCGGACTTACCAGATTTCAGCAATGTGCTCAAGTATACTCATGATGCGTATGGAACGGCACCTATAAGCACTCGCCCTAGTCCCCGCAATTTACACCGCACGACGTGATGTAATGTTGTACCTAATGTTCCAAATGCCACCCCACGCCCCGTCAATGGTACCAATAAGAGGCGAGAAGGCAAAAAGGACGAGATCTTATCGCCTCATGGATTAGGAGAATTACCGCTACCAACCCACCCATACTTTCGATAAAAGTAACACCAACTTCGGTATTGAAGAAGAAACGGGAGCAATGGACCCTGGCTCTCTGAGGAGAATAATCCTGAGTATGAAACAAAATGCACTTAGAGAAAGGCAAGTTTCAAGGAGAGTACGACTCATTTAAGGCCACTCGAGACATAGAATCTAGGATCCTATAAGACTTATATGTAGATAATGGATCATGATGAAAACGGTGTGATTATAATATGTAAAATAAACGTAGTCCGGAAAATTTAGTGAATATGTTAAATTTGGTGTCGAAATTTTGGGTGTAAAAAGAACTAGACGCTTTGTAATCGCCACCGACAAACCGACCCTAGTAATTAATGTATAAAAGTCCTCATTTGAGGCATTTTGGTGTAATATTATACGGCCTTTATAGAATGGTATCCGAAATACGAAACGAATCGTTCAATAAGATATGGCTACTATGAGATAATAGTTAAGCCATTCGGACCGACAAATGCACCACCTTGATCATGAACCTCAAAAGTCGAGTGTTCCACACGTATTTAGATAATTTTATCTTAATCTTTGTGGATAAAGTTCTTACATATTCAAAAGACGAGGAAGAACATAAAGAATATTTAAGGATCGTCTTACGACTTTTAAGAGTCAGGCAGATTTTGCCAAGTACATGATTGTGTATTTCATGAAAGGAGAAATATTCCTCATGCATATAGTATCCTTAGAAAAATCAATGTGGACCGACAAAGGCAAAACAATTAAGAATGAAAGTCGTTGATGACCTAAAACGAGACCAGAATTTCATAGATTAATTGATCGCTATCAAAGAGCCCTTGAGAACTCTCTAAAGTAGCAAGACCAATAACATAGCTACCCCAAAAGGAATGAAATTACGTGGAGTAATAAAAGAGAGGCTATGTATTAATATGAGAAAGATAATAGCTTATGATCACAATGACTTAGGCCACATGAATGGAATTTTTCCAACTCGACTTGAAATAGTGACGATGAGTATAAATACCAAAGTCTTGAAGACATCACTCCTATGACAATAAGTTAAGAACCCTTCTCAACTTGCGAAAGTTTGAATTTATTCTTCGAGCAAGGAAATGTGGATGCGGGATGAGAAAGATGGCTCAATTAGTAAAAGATTATAAGTGTGATAAATGATCACCGAGGATGGTAAATGTAGAATCTAATACAGAGTTATAAAATTCAGCCTAAATCATAGTATGTCCCAACAAAAAAGAAAAGTCATTGGAAAGTTTAAGAAAATGAGAATGTAATAGTCGGGCATCTAGTGACGAACGAAGTTGTACTCTCACACCCAAGGTGACATATGACTAAAAGAGAGAATGGAGATGGGAATAGAATGCAAATTAAGATAAGGAAGGAAAGGTCAAGAATTTTAAGAGCTACCGACGATGCTATATCGTCTAAGGAAGGATTATATATACATATATATCTCCAAGCAGTAATAAGCTTAGAGATGAAACCAAGAATGAAGTTCATGACCCTTCTCATACCGCCCAGCTAGGCAACTCTAAGATATGTTATGATTTACGAGAAAGGTTAGATAGTAAGGATGAATTGAGATGTAACCATGATTGTCGAACCGTGTCTCGGTTACCAACAAGTGAAGGCATTGTATCAAAGGCCTTATAAGAGGTTATAATCTCTAGAGCTACACGAATGAAAATAGAATGATGTAGCATTGAATCTTATGACAGTTCTCGCTAAAGTCATAAAAAGTCGCACTACTATATGGGTAGTAGTGGATCGACTCACCAATTATGTTTTGTCTCGCCTACTCGGATGACTCAGACCCGATAAGTTAAGCTCGACGCATAAAAAGGAATTGTATATTTACGGGAGTACCAAAACCTATCGCTTGGATAGAGACTCCAAGAGTATCCCTAGATTTTGAACTAACTCCCAAAAGAGTTAAACACGAGGTTGAACCTTAACATAGTTGCCCGCTCACAAGCGTAAGGGCGAACAAAAGGACAAGATGAACGCTTAAGGATACGATGAGAACATAAATGTTAAACCCGGATGCAAGTGAGAAAGTATTGTACCATTTGTTAAGTTATGTACAACCGTAGTGCCAACCAACGATCAATATAGCCTTATGAGGCATCAGATTGAAGAAGTATCGACCACCACTTTATTGTAACAAAGTAGGTGAGCAGAGGTATAAAGTTCCCGACGTCGTAAGTTTAAACGATCGAGATATCTGCCCAATAAGGCAAAGAATAAGAAAAGCTAAGGACAGACAAAAGTCTTACGCTGATACGCGAACTTAAATGCATTTTTAAATGCGGAATTAAGTTTCTTAAGATTTCTCCATCTAGAGAAATTACAAAATCGATACTGAGAATGCCGAGACCACGCTTTGTAGAACCTCACGAGCTTCTAATAATAATAGGCCTAGTAGCCTATAACTTGGTATTCCCACCAAATTCGAAAATACGAAATATTTTTTCCACATGTCATAGTTAAGGAAATACGAAATGACCCAATTCACGTAAACCAACATGATGAGTGACCTTTGACTCGGATGAGTTATGATGAATATCTCACGACTAATTTGATCGCATTTATTCAACGATTAAGGAATCAAGTTTGGGTTTTAATGAAAATCCAATGGAAGAACCATGGACAAAAGGGAAAACACGTGGAAAGATAAGATGTTAAGATACAAAGATACCCCATACTTTATGAGGTATGCAAATTTCGGACGAAATTTCTTTTAAGGGGTAGGATGTAATATCCGTAGAATTAGATGCCTAATTACGGTTTTGAAACCCGTAAATTAGAATTCACCGTGACGATTCAATCGAGAAGATAGTGAATAATGGTTTCGATTATTTACGAAGGGCAATTCTATTTTATATTCACCGAGAATTGTGAATTTAGAAATAGAAGTTTGTAAAGCATATCGACAGTATTATTTTAACGCCGATTACACATCATACGTTAGTATTTTGTGAAATTTTCGGAGCAGCGAAGATTGGAAATAATTTTCATATTAATTCCTATGTTACTAGAATATTAATTATAAAGTAAGTTCAAACTTCATGCACCATTTTGAGATGAGTCGATTATGATCATTTTGAGACGTTTTGAACGTTAACGCCTAGAGATGTTTTGAGAGATGAGTTCAATGATCCGAAATTATCCCAATTAATTTCCTATCATTAATTTATATAATTACAGTAATATTAAATATTAAAATCAATTTTGAGTTATTAAAACTCGATATTTATGAATGGTTTCAAAACCCTAATTATACAAATTAGGGTTTTCCTTGCACAAAATGTGCTATAATTTTATCCTATGCTATTAATTATTATCTAAATCATATATTATGATATATATGATCGAAAATTACATGAGTATCAATAATAGGTGTAATTGATATTCTTAATCCTATTTTTCCAATTTAGCTTCGATAATTTGAATTATTGGCTAAGGTATGATTTAATTATTTTTATGACTTGTATTTTATACCTATGATCATGTATGATATATATATATTGCATTAATGTACAAAAGAAAATAAATCCTACCTATTTGGACCCCTAAACCTTAGGCCATCATGAATGGACAAGGCATGCTTGTCACCTCCTTTAACACCCAATGCATGGAAAGCCTTTCTAGCCTACACTAATCATCACCACACTCTACACACTCAACCATGATTCCTATTGTGTGTGTGTGTGTGCCTAAGAGAGAGAGAGATACATGGGAGAAACTCTTCCCATACACTTCATTTCACTCATAATACATTTTCTCCTCTCTCCCCAAAATTTTAAGACCTCTCCTCTCCTTTCCTCTCTTCTTCTTCTCCTACACCATTTCCACCATGGAAGAGAGAGCTCAAGCTCCATCTCTCTCATTCATCTTCAAATTCGTGACTAAGGTATAACTATCTCCTATGACTCTTAGACATGATTAAATCATACTTGCATGGTTAGATTGATGATCTTGGTGGTGATTTGGGGTGATAGATTCACCATTTTCGTGGTTATATGAAATGCATACAAGAAGAATAAGCTTAAAACTGAAAACTGGAAGTATGTTACGAAAATAGTAATTTCATAAAATTATTTGACTAAGTTACAGTGGTCCGATGAATGTGAAATTTTACTATGTTGAAATTAAACATGTCTATTACATCTCTGTAAAATTTCAAGTCAATCCAACTTGATTTTCTATTTTAATTCTATTTTTCAAAAACACTGCACAAATCTGTAAAATTTCGGTGTTCATCACCCACGGTCCGTGGCTTTCGTTTAGAGTTTGGCTAATGGTCAAACTCTAAAAATTGGTATAAACATAAATTCGCATGTCTAGAAGATCTATGTAAATTTTCAGAATTTTCTAAAAATTTTTACTATTTATTCCATATTGTTCAAACGAACTGCACAAAACTGTCACTGTAGTGATAGCTTGTAGTAAAATATTTTTATCTCCCAATCTATTTTGAATCATTGAGTAAGGCTTTTTCTGGATTAAACTACACTTAAGTGGCTTTTCAATATGATTGGTTGCATTCCTAGATTCCTTATAATGAACTCACGGTGAATTTGTAAAGTTGACGCATTACAGTAAGCTTTTTGGACAAACTGCCTTAGTAAAATTCTATGCTAAATGACTGTCCGTGTACGACTTTTGCGTGAGATATTCGAGCCGTTTGTAATCCGATTTTAACTTTGGTTTCTTCATAAGAAATGTTCCTTACCATGTCTAGTTGTGATCTGGAAAGTTTGATCCCAAACCAAGCCTTATAAGTATACTGTTCACTGACCCAAAGTCACCTACTTGAATGTTGTCCTTTCCAACTAGTCAACTTTGAACTTACGTATTTCGATGCATCAAGTATCTTCCAGTACGGTCTTCATGAAACATGTAGTTCTTATTACAAGGTTTCTAAAATGGTATCTTTCAGTCATTTTGGTATTGTGAGTCAAAAGTTACGAGCCTCGCAAAATCCCTCGTCGTTAAGCTAAATCTGAAATCCTGAAAAATATTCTAAGTATAGAATTCAGTTCGAGTTTCCACTTTGAGACCTTATATCTCCAGAACCACAACTCTTTGGATCGACTTCCTTCTTAGAACTTACAGTACATGTTTAGAGGTTTCAGAATGTGTCTTTGTGCGGTCATACGTATTTTTAATCGAGAGTTATAGATCGTCAAAGTATGACACTTGGGTTGTTTTAAGCTGTTTTGCTGAAAATTAAACACTTGAAATTTAACTAAGTGTTGAAACTCCCTATGTGAAACATGCCTTATGTGACTAACATGCTATTAATTGATGCATTCATATGATATGCCGCAAGGTACATTAAAGCATTAATAAGATGCACGAATTTAGGATAAAACAACAATATGATATTTTTACCAAGACGCCTTAACGTGAAATATTTGACTAGGTGCTACTACATGATCAATTGATTGTATATCATGCCATGATATACACTCAAGTAGAAATATGGGTTCTAAGACCATGGATGTTTCAACTCCAAAACCTCAAAGCCGTGAATAGATAGGCTAAGCTTCAGACTCGCAATCCAAGAAATCGGTTAGACAATCTACATCCCAGGTGGGCTTTATCTTCAAATGTGGGCCTTTTCTTACCCCACTAAAATGTGACTTTAACGTTATTCCAAATGAATTTATTTACGATACTTATTCTACGATCGTTATTAAATGTTTTACCGCATTACCCGCCAAAAATATTTCGCTTTGTGTATGGATCCTATCTCATATGCGGGTAGGCTATGGAGATGGTTGGAACTATTATATCATTTGTTGTGGTAGCACCCAACCTTTTAATGTCGGGTCCCGGTGGGATGATAAATGCCCAGCTAGGATTGGCGTGAAGGTTGGAACTATACTGTTGGTTAACATATGCTTGCAGAGAGACCGTGTCTTGACGTGATTACGGCCGGTCACGGCGTCGTAGATGGAGGCCTCCTCTCGACGCTTATTATTTATTATTATTATGTATTGTGACTATGAGATACGGACCATACACACCAAGAAAATGCTTGGCAAGCTACTTTTATGAATCGAATGATTTTAGTAAGCACAAGGCCTTTTAACTATAACCCTCGCGACTTACTCGACATTGGCGCGTAATTGAATATTATCAAATGTTTTCGCATGAGTCCACCGAGTGCATTCTTGTACTCACCACTCGCATGTTTGTTTTAAATGTGCGAGGTTGAGCGAGATGATGGATGGAGCAAGATTGAGCAATAGGAATATTGTCACGAAAAGTTTATACCTTGATAGTACATCGTCATATGTACATATCACATGTTTTCCGCCGCAAGAACTTAAGTTATGTACTAAAGTCCAAGAACATGCTTGTCATATGAATTACGACTTTTGTTAAGGAGAATTCCCTGCTTAATTATACCTATTTAGAGTTACAATCCCTTCTAAATCCTACTTAGGATTTAGGGGATGTGACAATTAATTTAGAAAATTTTTCAAAAGTCATTTGATATTTTAAATTAATTATCGAGATTTTCGATAATTAATAAGGATTTTTAAATCCTTTTAAATCGTTTATTAATAAAATATATGTTAAATTAATATTCGGACATAATAAAATTTTACAAAATTTTATGAACATAGATTGCTATGTTTGAGACAAACGTTCATTTCATAACGTTTTAAAACCGAAAATACGCGTTTTATTTATAAAAAGGTTTATTAAATGCGAAATTATTTATAAGTCCTTGATTTACGTGATAAATCGAGAAAAAGGACTTTACGTTTTCAAATCGATCAAATCCGATTTACAAAACGAAATAGTAAGAAATTACTATTTGAAAGTCAAAATTGTTGACTTTGTTGACCAGTGTTGACTTCGTTGACTTTTTAAGTCAAACGTACGTTTACACGATTGACGAATACGCCAGTACGCGTAAGATATACTAATTGAGTATGATACCTCATTAGTAAGAAAAGATTTCACGAATGAAATCCATATATCGAAAAACGCATTTATCGTTGAAAGTATCTCGATGCGAGAACAATTCAATTATATACGTGTTAGAGACGTATCAATTCACTAAGAATTGAGTCACATCGATATGAAATATCAAGTTTATCTTAGCTTTGGAAGTCTCGAGACTTGAGCGACGCACTAAAGCCTCACTTTTTCGTAAAGGTGTGGACGCAACGCCTTGATCGGATTTCGACGAACGATCGAACCTGTGGACTTTTACAACGAACCATAGTCCAAAGGGCTTTTATCTTCAAATGTGGGCCTTTTCTTACCCACTAAATGTGACTTTCTTTGTTATTCCAAATGAGTTTATTTGCGAGACTTATTCTACAACCATAACAAATGTTTTACTGCATTACCTGCCAAAATATTTCGTTTTGTGTATGGATCCTATCTGTTTGCCCGGGTAGGGCTGTGGAGATGGTTGGAACTTTATTATGACAGGTTATGTCATTTGGGTCGCGCCCAACCTTTTAAATGTCGGGTCCTGTGCCGGATGATAAATGCCTGGCTAGGATTGGCGTGAAGGTTGGAACTATACGCTGTGTTAACATATGCTTGTAGAGGTATTTGTCTCATGCAGACGGATTACGGCGGTCACGGCGTCGTAGATGGAGGCCTCCTCTCGACGCTTAATTTTTAATCTTGTTATGAATTGTTACTATGAGATATGAACCATACACACCAAGAAAATGCTCGGCCGATGTATGTTTACTGACTGAAAATGATTTGGTAAGTACTGAGGCATTTTTAACTAAAACCCCGCGACTTACTCGATATTGGCGTAAATTCAAATGTTATCAAATGTTTTCGGCATAAGTCCACCGAGTGCAATTTCTTGTACTTAGCCCCGCATGTTTGTTTTAAATGTGCGGTTGAGCTCTGATAGGTGATGATGGGGAATGTGTTGAGGAGTCCAAAGTCCTCGACAGCTTTATTTGAATTTGTGGTTTATACCAATGAATATCGTCATATATGTATTCACACACTTTCCGCCGCTACACTCGAACTCCTTTATTTATGCTTTATGTTTATGAACTATTGAGGTCCATCGGACCGTGCCAAGGTTTTTGGGTCCGATGGCTCAAACCTTTTAAAACGTTATGAAATTATCTCATATTCGCTTCAAGCATGTTAGTTTATTTTATGCATCTCTATTTTATCCGTGTAACCCCTAAAATACTACTCCTAGTATTAGTCGCCCTCCAGTTCGGGTTGGTCCGGAGTGGGGTCGTGACAAAAACATTGCCCTTAGGGCTATATAATTGAATTGCCATAACGTTAGCAATGCATAGGGGTTTTAGTGAAATAACCTGTGCATGCATCATAATAAACATAAACATTTACTTACTTGCTTCATTTCATAGCATCATCATAAAATATGCATATGCATGTTCTCATGTCGGCCGATAACTTTTTCTTTCCATAACCACGTATTCTTTCTATGTGTTGAGAAGTAGGCCTCCTTCTCAAACACGCTATGACCAAAGGTCGCTATCCGACGTCGGTAAATCTCAAACATCATAACATACCCGTGTTGATGGACCCGAAGGGTACCATGCCACGACCATACTCTTTTATCATTTCTTTCTTTTCTTTCTTTCATTTCCGTGGATAGGTAATGCATCATGCTCATGTTCATGCTCAAAACAGGCAAGTCATTTAACTTTGAAACTTTGCTCATAATGAAATTCATTTCATTTTGAAAACATAAAAACATAAGCATATCGTATTAGAAAATATTTATACCCACCTGGATGTTCCTTAGAGCTAAGGAACTAATTCCCAATTCCATTTCTTTCTTTATCCATATCTTATCCTCATAGAACGGCATAAAAGCCTATCAAGAGCCAAACAAGAACATTACACATCTTAGTCGTCGACACGACCATATCTTCTCGATATCAAATCTAAGATACTATGGTTATCAAAACTCAGGTCATTGCATCCTCTAACATCTTATTAACAACCAATTCTATCGAAATTTTGGCAGCGTAACGTTTATAAAACGCATCGCCAAACCAACACCAGATCAACCAAACATAACCCAAAATCCATCAATTCATCACCATATGTCTCAATATGCATAGGAAACTCAACAAAAAGCTTCAATCATCTCATCTTAGCCAATAACCGAAAATCCCCTTAAGACGTCACTTAGGGTCTAACGTCGAAAATTCACGTGAGGCGTCATCTAACATCAACGAACCTATATACATGCTCAACTATTATTAAATATCATCATTTTATCAATAAAACATAAAGATCAAAGCTTTGGCTTTGAAAACAAGTTTTCACCGACAAACTAAAATTTTACCGTTTTGAATACGTCATGGAAAAATCCGAATAAATCATTTAGGCTTTATTCATATCATAGAATCCAAATATGAAGTCAAAATGATCAAATAAAATCAAAAATCCAACATTATGTCACTTAGGGTTTCGGCCCTTTTTGATAAATTTTGTATAATTTCGATTTCAAACGTTTTTCTTGTTCCAAACACGTTTATATCAATCCAATAACATATATATGAAGACAATTCAATCATAACAACTTCACATATTCAAGATTAAACAACCCCTTATTTTCGAAAATCACATGAATTTACAAACAATAAACATATGCTTTACAAATTCAACGTTAAACGATACATAGACGTTAAATCTATCATAATATTAACAAATAATCAAATAAACATAATCTTTCAAAATTTTCAGCATATGATCAAAATATGAAATAACATATGCTCATGAATTTTAAAATTTTCAATCCGTAGATGTGTTCTAGAGACGAGATTATACCTCGTTTCGAAGACGGATCGAAAATTCAACTACGGATCTTCCTATTTTCTTTGAAAATTTTGAAATTTATTGTGTGTTTTAGTGTGTGTGTCGTGGGTTTGGGCTGAAAATGAAGAAGAAAATGGTTCCAAAAGTATACTTATATAATTAATAAGGGCAAAATAGTAATTTCACATTATAATTTAAATTTTCTTTTATTTTTCCCAAATAAAATGGTGCCAACACACCATATTCTAGAGGATTCTATAAGATAATTTCCATATTTATTTTCTTGAATTTTCGTAATTAATAATAATAATAATAATAATATATTTTCATGTAATTTTCTAAAATATTGTAGAAAATTCCATAATTAATTCCCAAAAATTCCAATATTGAATCTTATTTTCTTAACACTTTAAACTCATCATTTTCATCAATATAAAGTCCCAAAATTATAAAATATATAATAGGAACTCACTTTATAAAAATAGAGATTTAATTCCATTTTATGCAAATAATGGAATTGAATATTCTATTTATTCTTAAATCCTTCAAAATCATTTTATAAATTCTTCCATCATCAAATATCATTAAAATATAATAATTTAAAATATTTTTGACCTTAAAAACCATTTTAAATATTTTCTCTTCATCTGAGCTTGATCGCAAACTTGACGCCACAAAAACATAGATTTTGAAATTCTCAATTTTCAGAAATCAAAACTTTATTGAGCATGTATATATCATCTTAAGACTCTTGGAATCTAGGTCTTCTTATCCTAAATAGGATCTGAGAATCTTATCTCGATTTACGCCTTGTCTATCGTCTCAACTTGAAGCTTAACACAAAAGCTTCTAACTTAAACAAATCTTTCTTAAGGATGCAATGCCCTTCTTATTAAGCTCTTAATCACGAGCTAATCTCTGTTACAAAAATACGGGGTATTACAGTTTTATCACATTGTGGATATGACGGCGACTTACCTATCTACGGTAGGAAAATACATTATGTACTGTGCACAGGTTTATGGCTGAGAGCTTGCAAATGTAGGCCGGTCATAGTATTGGGGATGAGGCCTACTTCCCACTACCGAATGACGTAGATAGGGTATGACCGTAGTTGAGATCCTTCGGACCAACTCGGGTATGTGATGCAGGTATGTTTTAAGAAAGAAAGCGTGGTGATATAATAATGAAAGATCTTTATGAAACAATGATTCCAATTGTTTTCTAGTTTCTTATTTGAAAGAAAGTTATAAGTTTTGAAAGTTATGTTTGGCATTTACCCACTGAGTACTCTTTGGTACTCATACTCGAAAAATGTTTTATTTGATACAGTTTGAGCGTGGAAGGGATGTAGACTTGGAACTGAGCTTAATTGACTCCTTTTTGTTGTAATAGTTGAGCCTGGATGTCGTGTCCTCAAACATGACATTCGCTACTCTTCCGCTGTCGACATTTAAAAACTTTTGATCATACTTTTGGGAAACCTTGTGAATGTTTGAAAACGTATATATATATATATATATATATATATATATATATATATATGAACTGTGGAGGCTGTGTCCTCACTTCTTGTTGTTGCTGTTGTTGATTATTGCTTATCCATATTTTAGGGGTTATATAGCTCGTTTGTCGATAATTTTATATCATATAACCCATTCAATTGTCCAAAATTTTAATGCCCTAACCAATCACGGCCTGATTAGTTAGTTAATCACCTAATTAATTAGTCGGGTCGTGACACGGCTAGATCTTAACAGCCAGCACGTCAAAACAGTCGAACAATAACGGATGACGTCCACGAGCTCCGCCCCTCAATCACCAGCCAGCGGTGACAGACCACAGATGCACGCTTCCTATCCCGACTGAAAGCAACAAAGAGACGTGAAAGGCGATGGGGGAGGCTGTTAACGATGTTACAATGGGAGGGAGAATCGATGGGGGAGGCAAGGCGGCGCAATGAGAGTGAAATTAAATGAGAGGCAAAATTGAGAGAATGCTTAGGGTTTAGGAAATAATTTAATGTCACAACCAGACTTTGCTAAGGATAGATAAGCCGGGAAATCATGACCATGGAGGAAAATTAGGAGATTGGGTAGAAATTGGTTGACCTTGCTTAACTAAAAGTTGAACTGATAACTATAATTAAAATATAATCAAGTATTTTGCAGCGAAAAGCATAGCTGAGATACACGTATATAGACATGTATCTCATGGCATTCTTTAACTAAACTCGACAAAAGCTCGGCTCTGCACTCCATCATTCACATCACAGCTCTGTTGGAAAATTATTATTTTTCATATGAATTTATTTAATAGAGTTGGTTATAGGTGGTTAAAAGCGGTTAGAGGTAGTTAATTTCTACATTTTCATATGAAAAGATGTACCTTTTTACATGAAAGGACACGTACCTCTTTGCGAAAAGACACCTTCCTCTCTATAAATAGAACCATTTGGTAGACATTCAAACACATCAAATGAAGATAATCAATCTATCTCATTCATTCTTCAAAAGCCTCTCTGTCCTGAGTATCAAGTAGTTCATCGGAAATACGTCTAGTAGTGTAACTACTCATATTTGTTAAACCGTTGTATCTTGGAGATAATTGCTATTGAACCGCGTGTACTATAGAGGAGCTAAATTATCTTGTGGAGAAAGAGTCTAACTCTTACCTCGGTTTTTATCCTGCTTTGTATTATCGATATATTCGCATTTCTACGTACCAGTTTCTAACAATCACAAGATAATTTTTGTGGAAATGGCGACAAGTCAAGCAATGTTCTGAATGCCCTTGTTCATGCTGAAAAGCCGAAAAAATTCTCAGGTTTTGAATTTAAGCGTTGGCAATCTAAAATGCTTTTCTACCTTACTACTCTCAATTTGGCTCGTTTCTTTAATGAGTTATCTCCTACTGTGGAGGAAGATGAGACCGATGAACAAAACGCAATGCGTTAGATGCATGGCATCAGTGCGACTTTCTGTGTCGCAATTACATCCTCAAGGAGTTAGACGACACTCTCTATAGTGTTTACTCTAATGCCAAGACATCGAAGGAACTATGGAACTCTTTAGAGATAAAATACAAGACAGATGATGCCGGTCTAAAGAAGTTTATCATCAGATGCTTCCTAGATTATAAAATGGTGGATAGCAAGACGGTACTTGAACAAGTGCAAGAACTCCAGTTGATCGATGGTCATCAACAAGCAAACATGAATGAGGAAAAAATGGTACCCCTTGACTTATCTGAACTTGATTTATCTGCTGTTGTAGATAAGTCAATATGGTGGGCAACCCAACTAGGTGGTGGGTTGACACTGGTGCCACAAAGCACATCTATGCTGATAAGTCAATGTTTTCCACCTATGAACCAGTCATCGAAAAGAGGAAGTTGTACATGGACAACTCCGCGACTTTCAAGATCGTTGGAACGGGAAAAGTTGTGCTATAGATGACTTTGGGATTGAAAGTGATGTTGATCAACGTGCTGCATGTTCCCGACATTTGCAAGAATATTGTGTCCAGTTCTGTTTTGAGCAAAGCTGGTTTTAGACTAGTGTTTGAAGCAGACAAAGTTGTAATTACCAAGAATGGTCACTTTATAGGAACAAGATGATGGAGTATCTGTAAATCATATCTGTAAATCATATCTTATCTCTGCCGGGAGGCATGACGATAGCACGTCACGCGATAAGGTGCACGACCGTGTCGGACGTATAGACGAACATGCGGCGTTTGGAAGATGGGCATGTGAGGCGTGCATTTTTCATGCAGGTGCCTCAGCATGCCCGATAGATTATCGAGAAATGTCAGCGGGTCTACGAGACGGCGATCGATCCCAACACGTGGGTGCCCGTCGCACAAAGTGTGCAGGCAAGCTTAGTGTGTAAGCCATGCGCAGCATTCTCAGTAGCATACGATAGCATGCACGATGCTCGGTGAGACAACATGGATAGGCGGGCGACGTCGGCAGAACTCTCGACAGACGGGCGAACACGGCGAGCAGGTGGGGGGACACCATGTGCTCTAACCTAGTTGTTCTTCTAAGTCACTCTTAATTGTACGAGGTCCCTATAGAAAGGTAAGGTCGACCCAAGTCGTATCTCTCAAGGAAGGCTTAACAGGGCTACGGTTTTATGTCACGCACAAAAACAGAAAAGATATTAATATCCTAACATAAGGGGGCTATCACGGAACGGATGAAAGCAGGAAAGAAAACAAAAGCAGGAAAATAGGTGTACTTGGATAACAAGAGGAATTGGCAGATACACGGAATTTGAGACGGTGTTCTAGCGTTCAAAATCTATCATCGCGATCAATGAACCAAGGACCGGTGCACAATGCATTAAACTACCCATGCTCTCTCACCTAACGTTCAACATAAACTAGTCTCTCGACCCTGTCTATGCTGGACTCACAATTAATGACAACTAGCCTCTCAACCCTGTAGTCATCAACAAGGAAGGATAATTAACACGAATGCACATGATAAAAATACCCATCCATATATATTAATCACTTAACAACAAAATAGTCTCTCGATCCCACTCGTTATCAAACTTATAACTAACATAAATCTGCTCTCGCATTAATGAATAATCAAACATAAGCACATAATCAAGCTAAACTAGTCCTTCGAGCCCATGCATTAAGATCATGAAATAATTAATTTATACGTATGAGAAATTCCAAATCTTCAACACAATCAATCAAGATTCAAGACAAGAACAAATCCAACATTTATTTCATTATAAATCGACAATTCATCTCATGGAAGAAATTATTCCCATAACAATTACATAGACATAATGGAACGAGAAAAACTTACAAACCATTCATTAATAAATTCGTCTTCCAAAAATCTGAAATCGTCCAATCCCAATGTTAATCCAAGCACAATACTTAAATGGAAGGGAAAAGGAAAAGAAAAGAGAGAAAAAAAGAATAAAATCGCGTGTAAAGTCGAGAGCACTTCAATGCGGCTGTTTTCCAATTTATTCAACCTTCGAAAAGCCCATTAAAAGCACTGAAATGGGCCTGAAAAGCACGCCCAGCGCCGGACGGGATGAAATCGACGCTGGGTGTGGCTCTCTGGAAAGGTCAAAGAGAGGTGCCCAACGGCGGATAGGACGGACGCCCGACGTCTGAGGCGCGAGCGGGGCGAGGATCTGGCCGGACGGAGTTAGTCTTTGGGCGAGGCGGACGTTGAGGTCGAGCACCGGACGACTTGTGTGAGGGGGTTGGCTATGTAATGGGCACTGGACGGGCATAACGACGAACGAGAACGTTGGATACGTGGTGCACGGATGGGGCGCAAACACGATCTTTGGCGATGGGCATAGAATCTTGACGGTCAAGGCGTTGGTGTAATACCCCAAATTTTCAATTAGTAATTATTTAATGATTAATGATTTAATAGGCATTGCATCCTTAATAACAATAAATAAACATGCTTATGATTTAAAATAATGTGTCGATTGATTATTTGATCTTAAGGATCAAATCAATTCTATAATTTTAGAAATGACTAAATTTTGCTATTTAGGTCTTTGTAGTTCCTTAATATATAATAAGCATAATTAAATAAATATGCAAGTATAAAATGTCATAAAGTAAGAAATTTAGAATATAAGTTATGTATATAAGATTAGTAGTATCAATTGAGAAATAAATACATATTATATTATTTATATTATATAAATATATGTATATATATATATATGTTTCTAGAAACTAAATGACTAAGCATCTACATTAAATAAACTTGAGAGCAAGTATATGCATTTATTAAGTTGATGAATAATCTTCTATTTAATTAAATGAAAATTTAAATAAAATTCATCTATAAATACACTATCAATACACTCTTGAAAAATTTTCAAAAATTCTCACTTTATACACTAAACTCACGACACACACACACTACACACACTTGGGAGAAAATTTTTCTTTCAAGCTAGATCTTCCAAATCCTTGCTTCTAAGCTTAATTCCAAGAATAATAAGGTATGATTTTCATTTATTCTCAATCTTTAAGCATGAATTTTGATATATATATTCATAAAATTTTTGAGCATGTTAGTTGTCTAATTTTAATAGGTTTTGTGAAAATTAAGAATGGATATTGATGTTATAGTTGAGAATTGATGATTTTGTGTGGAATTGATGAAATATTGATGATTATTTATAAAATTTATGTTGAGAATGAAAAACCCTAGATTTTATGCTTTAGGCTAAAATAAGAAATTATTGATATTATGTTAAGATTAAGTTGTAATTATGTGATTAAAGTATGCTTAGACTAAGAAATTGGAAGAAAGAATAACAAAATAAAAGTTAGAATATATATATTATTTTCAAATTTTCAAAAAATTTGGGAATGAGATATTAATTTTATTTTCTTCATTTAACTTGGTATATGAGTTTAATATGATGAAATAAGTATTCTATGAATTTAATAGAATTTTCCAAGTTCATATGTTGAAATTTAAAATTTTAGTTTAGGTGTTCAAAGGTTAAGTATGTGCTAAAGTTAATATATGTTATTAATATTGATGATTTGAGCTCACATATGATACTAAGATGAAAAGTTGAGAAGAAATTAAAGAAATTACAATTTATATATATATGTGTGAAATTTCGAAAATTATAGAAAAAGGGAAAGTTAAAATTTTAATGTTATTCTTCATATATCTTATGTATTGTGAATATATTATGTAAATAAAGAATAATAAAGCTTAAATGAAGAGTTTAGGATTAAAAAGGTGAAAGGTTGAATTTTAGAAATATGTTATGTTGAAAAGAAAGTTTAAGGACAAAAGAATATATATATATATATATATTATAATGTTAAGTTAATAGAAATAATTAGTATACTTAAAAGTATACTAATAGTAAGAAAAGTAGTAGTATGGAAGAAGATTCATTAATTATGACTTAATTATATGAAAAGTTTAATGTAGACAATTAATTACTTATATTATGCTTAAATAACTTAAGAAAATAAATATAATATCCAAAGAAAGAAAAGAAAGTAAAATAAAGTTATTAAGGTACAATAATAGTGTTCATCAATGTTTGATAATAATTTAGAATGTTGAATGAAAATAAGAATAAAGTTAAGATATAAAGGATGAATGACCGAAAAGACTAAAATTTTATAAATGAGAAGTTAGACAAAACCGCCTAAACAAATCATAAAGAAATGGAAAAGATGAAATAAGAAGATTCATAGTTAGAAAATAAGAAATATTGTTTACTAATGTTATCAAATTATTAAAGGTACGTCGAGAAAAGGGAAGGCAGTTAAGGAAGAAGAGGACGAAGAAAAAGAAAGGTTTATTAAGTGACCGACTAAAGACGACAGGTGGGCTTTCGAACTAAATAATAGCACGTGCTAAATTTATATTATTTCATTATGTATACTGCATGACTTCTAAATTCATTGACTTGCCAAATGTTTGAGCATGATGCATCGCATCCACCCGAAAGAGAAAGAAAGAAAATGAATGAATGAAAGAATACACCGACGTCGGATAGCGACCTTCGGGTCATAGCGTGTTTGAGAAGGAGGCCTACTTCTCAACACATAGACAAAATCCGTGGATAAGGGAAGAGAAATATGTCTGCAGACAAAGATCATGCATATGCATTTGTTTTAGAATTGTAAAAATGAAAGCAAGTAAGTATTTACTTTGAAAAGCATGCACAGGTTTTTCACTAAAACCCCTGTGTATTGCAAAGTTATGGCAAGTCAATCTTATAGCTCTAAGAGCAAAGTTTTAACTGCTTTGCATATGTCCACCGAGTGCTTATAGACTCACGCCCGCATGTATTTCTAAACATGCAGTTGAGCTGAGATCGTGGAGATGGGATTGGAAGAACACTGTGGTTGTTATGGTCTATGTTTTCCGTTATGTATTTTAGAAATGTTTATCATAATTCCGTTGTTGCTTATGTTTGGTTGTGGTTGCCGGATTGAACTCCTTGAAATCATGTGGTATTGGAAGCTATTTTGATATTGGTTTGAAATCGTAATTTGGAGTTTAACTTGTTATGACATTATGTTGTTGGAAGTTTATTATAAACTTATGTTGATGCTCACCGGTTTTTCTTGTTGATTGAAAATGTTATGTTTGTTGTTGTAAGTGATTGCCCGCAGTCATATGTCCTCATACATATAACTCAACTACCCTTTCTGCCGCCACACTCGACTCGAATTGTTGTTATGAAATTATTGTAATGGTGGAAGGAAAACCCTTTCTGACAAAACCTATTGACATTGATTATCCTATCTCTATTATTCCATTTATTCAATCGACTCCATGAAAACGAATTATGTTGTGTTGTCCAAAATTTATATCTCAATTCATATCATTCATTAATTAGTTCCTAAAGTTATTATTGTCACAACTCGCTGACTTCTTAATTTCATCATTAGTTCCAATAGTTCATGTAAAGTCATTAGTCACACCTAATCTCTTGATTAAGAAGTCGGTCATGATGATTGGTATCGAGCATGGTTCTATGGGGTTAGTTACTATGTGATTCTGCTTTCAATTCCTAATGTAAGTAGAGTCCAGTAAAGCACGTTGTTCCAAATCCATCTCCGCCACCAACCGTAAGTAAGATGAAAATTTTATAATGAACATTTAGAAAAGAAAGTTATTTGATAAAGCCATGCTTTTGGATAAAGTCTTGATTTTACATTCATATGATCAAGTTCTTTATATAATTGATAAAGCATGTATATGATCGCTATGTGAAGTACGTGTTGAACTATGATAAGTAAATTTTAGTTTCAAGTATTTAAGTATATTAAGATCAACACATTTTAGTTAGTAATTACATTCTATGTTAGGATGGCAAGGCCTATAAGGACACCCGTAAAGAGTACAAAGACCGAGACCTCTTACTATTGGAAGGACAGATCCGTTCTATGAATATCGTATGGAGGAAAATCAGAACTTTGTAGAATTCCTAGATAGATTTGTAGAATTGTGGATGCAAGTTAGGGGAATTGCAAAGGATGCACTGGATGGCATCATGCAATTAGTACGGGTTCTACCACCAGATGGCGTGAATGGGCAACAGTTGCCATAGATTTTGTTGTCGAATATCATAACTTTGCCGACCTTCCGTATTTGTAGAAATCATTCAAGACAATATAATGCTACCCGAGTCCCTCCGCAATTATCCTCCGTGGAAGGTTTTGTTTTGCCATCTATAACATCCTAACACCAAATATTCCCATTGAAAGAAATGAACCTCAATTGAAGTGGCTAATCTAGTACATCTCCGTAATAGATTCGACAAATTCGTAATCTTTAATGGAAACCTCGATATTCCTTTCTATGAAGATCAAGTTGTATCAACCAATCCTACCACTTCTTCCGACCACGCTACATCCGTTGATGATATTACTCCTCCGAATTGAGCCCTATTGTTCATGGTAATTATCTGGACCTTCAAGAAGAGTTTCCTCAAGAACCCGCTGCGTAAGACCTTCCTCTCAAGAACTTGATCATGTTGATTTTGATTATGATATGGACATTGATGACTTCACCGATAACTTAACATGGTATAATCACCTCATAGTCGCAGATGTTTCTCCACCGCAAGCCATACCATATGAATCCCCAAACCCATCCCTTCTTGAAGAAAATCACTTTGAGGTTGAAGTCGAACATCTAGACCCACAGTGGCTCGCCAGATCTTTTAAATATGAACTGAATTTGTACAACCAGCTGGTACCACTCAAGTACAACCTCTTCACAATGATCCGCCATTTGTCAAGGATCCTTCTCCTCGAAACCGAAATCAGTTTATTTCTCATCCTAAATCCAAAGTTAAACGTTTTTGTGACCCTCCATCAGAGGATGAATGCATTGAAGAGGTGCCTGAGGAAGAGAATCCAGAAAACATACCAGACGCAAATACAGAAGTTGAGAGAAGGGACGACGAGAATGAAGCATTGGGCCCTGACGATGGAAATGATATGGCGTCAAGGATGGATTAAAAATTTGAAAGAAATTAACAAGTAGTTTTGTACATTTGTGAATAGGTAATGAAGTAGGATTTATGTAAATAGTATGCATGTATAAAGTTAATCTAGACTGGATAGAAGAATTTCCGATGCCTACTCTGCCAAGGCAAAATTTTCCTAATGTAAAAAGTCCTCTTAGAGGCAATTTTCCATGATATGTAAATATTTATGTTATGTTGCTTGTTGTTTTCTTGCTTAACTTTGAACCTCTTGTTTATACAATTATGCAAATTTGTTTCCATGCAATTCTATTTGTTTGAAAACTCGACACTTTACTCGCTTTCTTATAAATATCTTACATACCAACTGCATACATATTGTTCTCATAAAATTAAAAATGCAGCATGCCACCAAGACGCCGAAACCGAAATCCTATGACAGAAGAACAAGCCAGTGAAAACATACCCCAACCTACCCCTGAACTCACCCCTCCTCCAAACACTAGAAAAATTTCCGAATTATTCCTTCGACAAAATCCACCATCATTCTATGGAACTGGAAACCCTGCCGAGGCAGAGAGGAATGGGTTCGAGCGATGGAGAGAATCTTCAAATTTTTAGAATGCTCAGATAAGGAATGTCTTTTGTGCATATCCTTTCAATTAAAAGGACCAGCTGATTTTTGGTGGGAATCACGCCAAAAGACTCTCACTCCAGAAAGATTGGAAAACTTTACCTGGGAACAATTCAAGGAGGAATTGTTCGCAAAATACATTCCTGAGTTATAAGAAACAAAAGAAATCGAATTCATGAACCTCAAACAAGGAAAGAAAACGTGGGCGAATATGATAGAGAATTCGCACTCTATCACGTTATGCTCCGTGCATGTGATAGAAACCGACGAGAAGATGGTGAGTTGTTCCGCTCGGTTACGCCAAGAAATAAGGATCATTTGGCAAGTCAACCCGCCTTTCATATGTCAAACCTTGAATGAGCTTTAGACATGGAATTAGAGATGCGGCGTAAAAGATGGCTCCCAACCAAATCCAAGTCCATCCCAAAGTCAAACCCCACAAAAGTTGATGCCCCACAATCAACGCTTTAAAGGAAAACGAAGATGGAAACAAGAGACTTTCCAAATAAGAAACCTTGGCAACGACTCAAACCATTCTAATTCAAGTTCTTCCCACCACCCTTCCAAACTCAATTGCCGCCAATTCCAAATCTTCCCAGATACCGCAGCCCAAAATGTAACAAAGCTCATACAGAACTCAGAAATGGGTACCAATACCATTACGGTGTGGTCAAATGGGTCACTATGCCAATAACCGCCCAACCCGACAAAGATTACCGAAAGTGGAAGAAAGTCATCCTCAAACAAATGCCACAAATGAAGGCCATAGGTGGTAGCTTTCAACATCCATCTCAATCAACAACAATACTCAATACCCGATGATTTTGCCACCACACCTCAACAAACTCAACCTCAATATCGAGGGCATTCGCTTTAAATCCAAGGCAACAAGAACAAAATGTCGAAAATTTGGCGGTATGGGACGTTAAACGGCATTCTATTGTAATTTTTTGATACGGGAGCTTCAGATTCTTTTATTTCTACGACATGTATAGATGTGTTTAAGCCGAACATAGAGCGAAGTAACTGTGATCCGAAAGTAATGACTCCTTTAGGTAAATCTACGATAATTCCCACATATGTTCCAACTTAGAATTTGAGTTGGGAACTCTCAAATTGAAAGCAAGATCTTTACAAGTAATATCAATGTGGGATGTAGATATTATCTTAGGAATGGATTGGTTAACGGAAAATCATGCCGTAATTCGATGTGAACAACGAGAAATTTCGCTCCATCCTCCGTGAAAAGAACCCACCGCTTTCTACGGTGTTGAGATGAAAGAAAGAAGAATTCCATAATTTCAACAATAAGTCTGAAAAATTATTGAGGAATAAGGACAATTGCGCTTACTTGGCACATTTAACTCTTGACAATAAGAAGGAACGAAGAATTGAAGATGTGCCAGTAGTTCAGGAATATCCAGATGTTTTTCCTGAAACGTTACCGGGATTGCCTCAAGATAGACAACTGGAATTTCCTATTGATCTAGAACCCGGATCAGCACCTATTTCAAAGGCCCCTTATCGGATGGCTCCTAAAGAGTTGCAAGAGTTGAAAATTCAACTTCAAGAACTCTTGACTTAGGGTTTATTCGACCCAAAGGTATCTCCATGGGGAGCGCCCGTCTTGTTCGTGAGAAAGAAGGATGGTACCCTAAGAATGTGTATCGATTATAGAGAATCAATAAGCTCACCTTGAAAATAAATATCCGCTGCCTCGGATAGATGATCTATTTGACCAACCAAAGGGAGCTAGTATTTTCTCTAAGATTGATTTAAGATCGTGGTATCATCAATTGAAAATTGCTCGTAAGATATTCCTAAGACGGCTTTTCAACACGATACGGTCACTATGAGTTTGTAGTGATGCCTTTGACTAACAAATGCTCTCGCCGTGTTCATGGATTTGATGAATCGTGTTTTCCATGAGTATCTCGATAAATTTGTCCTAGTATTTATCGATGATATTCTTGTTCACTCAAGAGATGAACAAGAACATGAAAGACACCCAAGAGTTGTATTAGAAACCTAAGGATCGAAAAGTTGTATGCAAAATTCAAAGAAATGTGAATTTTGGTGAAAGAGGTAAACTTCCTCGCCATATTGATCACCAAGGAATCAAAGTAGATCCCGCCAAGGTGCAAGCGGTACAAGAATGGAGATCACCTACGACACCTAATGAAATTCGGAGTTTCTTAGATTGGCAGCTACTATCGACGATTCATCGAAGGCTTCTCCAAAATCGCAAGACCAATGACCCAATTATCTCGAAAGGAGTAAAATTTCAATGGACCAAGGAATGTGAAGAAAGTTTTCAAGAACTTAAGAAGCGATTGACTACAAGACCAAAGTTGACGGCATGCGAACCCCGATCAAGAGTTTACCTCTATAATCGATGCGTCAAAGAACGGACTAGGATGCGACTTATGCAAAAAGGAAAAGTCATCGCTATGCTTCACGACACCGAGGTCGCACGAACTTAACTATCCAACGATGACTTAGAATTAGTCATGTAGTCCATGCATCAAGATTTGGAGGCACTATCTCAGATGGCTCGAAATGTGAAATTTTCACGATCATAAGAGTTTAAAGTACTTATTTGAACAAAAGATTTGAACATGCGCCAAAGAAGATGGCTTGAACTCGTCAAAGATTATGATTGTGAAATCAAATATCACCGCAAAGCGAACGAAGTTGCGTATGCTTTGAGTCGAAAAAGTCAAGGGCAACTAGGAATGATTCTCACCCAAGAACAAGAGTTGATTAAAGATTTCAAAAGTTAAAGATAGAAATAGTACTTCCACCCGATACCACCGCGAGTATCATATCCACTTTAGTGGTTGTACCAGATTTAAGGGCGAGGATCGTTAATGCTCAACGACAAGATGAACAATTGAGAAGTTACGAGCCAAGATCGTAATGTAGGGACTACAAGATCATCATGAGGCTCGGGACAATGCAATTATGTTCAAATGTAATAGTGATACCGATAACCGTAAACTAAAGGATGAAATTATGAGTGAAGCTCATAATTGCTTTATACATCGCACTCGAAGCACGAAGATGTATCAAGATCTTAAACAACAATTGTGTGGACCGGACGAAGAAAGAGATAGCATTATTTGTGGAGCGATGTCTAGCGTGTCAACAAGTCAAAGCATTACATCAACGACCATATGGGAAGTCGCAACCCTTAGAAATTCTCGAATGGAAATGGGACCACATCGCCATGGATTTTGTAACCGGTCTACCAAGATCAAAGCGTGGGAACACGGCTATATGGGTGATTGTGGATCGCCTCACCAAATGTGCTCATTTCATCCCAATTCTCGTTACCTATGGAGCTAGCAAATTAGCTCAAATATATGTTCGCGAAATAGTACGGCTACATGGAGTACCAGATCTATCACCTCAGATAGAGACTCCAAATTTACCTCGCGATTTTGGTCAAGTTTCCAAGAAGAATTGGGAACGCAATTGAATTTTAGTACGGCCTTTCATCCTCAAACGGACGGACAAACAGAAAGGACTATTCAAACACTTGAGGATATGCTCCAACCGTAGTGTTGGATCGAGGCTAACAATGGGAACAAGCTCACCGTTAGTAGAATTCGCTTATAACAATAGTTATCAAGCTACAATCAACATGGCGCCATATGAAGCTCTCTACGGAAGAAATGTAGATCGCCTATATATTGGGATGAGGTCGGAGAAAGAAAATACCGGGTCCGAAGTTATCAAGAAATGATCGAAATTGTTCGACAAATAAAGAAAAGAATTCAAGAAGCTCAAGATCGCCAAAAGTCGACGCAGATGTCCGCCAGATGTAACTCAATTTTGAAGTTGGAGACAAAGTTTTTCTCAAAGTTTCTCCAACCAAGGCGACATCGATTTGGAATAAAAGGAAATTGAAACCAAGATTCATAGGACCATACGAAGTTTTGGAAAGAATCGGACCTGTAGCATACAGGATTGCATTGCCACCAAACTTAAGCAATGTACACAACGTATTCCACGTGTCGCAATTACGAAAATATGTGTTTGATCCTAAACACATCGTTCATCAAGAAGAAATAGTTCCTGAGCCAAATCTAAGTTACGAAGAAAGACCAGAGTGTATCCTGGATCGTAAAGAACAACAACTAAGGAATAAATCTATTCCTTTAGTTAAAGTACAGTGGAAACATCATGGCTCAGATGAAGCGACATGGGAACTAGAAGAACAAATGCGACAAAAATATCCCGAATTATTTATCTAAGGTACTAAATTTCGGACTAAATTTCTTTATGGGAGGAATGTAATACCCCAAATTTTCAATTAGTAATTATTTAATGATTAATGATTTAATAGGCATCGCATCCTTAATAACAATAAATAAACATGCTTATGATTTAAAATAATGTGTCGATTGATTATTTGATCTTAAGGATCAAATCAATTCTATAATTTTATGAAATGACTAAATTTTGCTATTTAGAGTTCCTAATATATAATAAGCATAATTAAATAAATATGCAAGTATAAAATGTCATAAAGTAAGAAATTTAGAATATAAGTTATGTATATAAGATTAGTAGTATCAATTGAGAATAGTAAATACACATATTATATTATTTATATTATATAAATATATGTATATATATATATATACATGTTCTAGAAACTAAATGACTAAGCATCTACATTAAATAAACTTGGAGAGCAAGTATATGCATTTATTAAGTTGATGAATAATCTTCTATTTAATTAAATGAAAATTTAAATAAAATTCATCTATAAATACACTATCCTACACTCTTGAAAAATTTTCAAAAATTCTCTACCCTATACACTAAACTCACGACACACACACACTACACACACTTGGGAGAAAATTTTTCTTTCAAGCTAGATCTTCCAAATCCTTGCTTCTAAGCTTAATTCCAAGAATAATAAGGTATGATTTTCATTTATTCTCAATCTTTAAGCATGAATTTTGATATATATATTCATAAAATTTTTGAGCATGTTAGTTGTCTAATTTTAATAGGTTTTGTGAAAATTAAGAATGGATATTGATGTTATAGTTGAGAATTGATGATTTTGTGGAATTGATGAAATATTGATGATTATTTATAAAATTTATGTTGAGAATGAAAAACCCTAGATTTTATGCTTTAGGCTAAAATAAGAAATTATTGATATTATGTTAAGATTAAGTTGTAATTATGTGATTAAAGTATGCTTAGACTAAGAAATTGGAAGAAAGAATAACAAAAATAAAAGTTAGAATATATATATTATTTTCGAAATTTTCGAAAAAAATTTGGGAATGAGATATTAATTTTATTTTCTTCATTTAACTTGGTATATGAGTTTAATATGATGAAATAAGTATTCTATGAATTTAATAGAATTTTCCAAGTTCATATGTTGAAATTTAAAAATTTTAGTTTAGGTGTTCAAAGGTTAAGTATGTGCTAAAGTTAATATATGTTATTAATATTGATGATTTGAGCTCACATATGATACTAAGATGAAAAGTTGAGAAGAAATTAAAGAAATTACAATTTATATATATATGTGTGAAATTTCGAAAATTATAGAAAAAGGGAAAGTTAAAATTTTAATGTTATTCTTCATATATCTTATGTATTGTGAATATATTATGTAAATAAAGAATAATAAAGCTTAAATGAAGAGTTTAGGATTAAAAAGGTGAAAGGTTGAATTTTAGAAATATGTTATGTTGAAAAGAAAGTTTAAGGACAAAAGAATATATATATATATATATTATAATGTTAAGTTAATAGAAATAATTAGTATACTTAAAAGTATACTAATAGTAAGAAAAGTAGTAGTATGGAAGAAGATTCATTAATTATGACTTAATTATATGAAAAGTTTAATGTAGACAATTAATTACTTATATTATGCTTAAATAACTTAAGAAAATAAATATAATATCCAAAGAAAGAAAAGAAAGTAAAATAAAGTTATTAAGGTACAATAATAGTGTTCATTGAATGTTTGATAATAATTTAGAATGTTGAATGAAAATAAGAATAAAGTTAAGATATAAAGGATGCAATGACCGAAAAGACTAAAATTTTATAAATGAGAAGTTAGACAAAACCGCCTAAACAAATCATAAAGAAATGGAAAAGATGAAATAAGAAGATTCATAGTTAGAAAATAAGAAATATTGTTTACTAATGTTATCAAATTATTAAAGGTACGTCGAGAAAAGGGAAGGCAGTTAAGGAAGAAGAGGACGAAGAAAAAGAAAGGTTTATTAAGTGACCGACTAAAGACGATGCGTGGGCTTTAACTAAATAATAGCACGTACAAATTTATATTATTTCATTATGTATACTGCATGACTTCTAAATTCATTGACTTGCCAAATGTTTGAGCATGATGCATTGCCTGTCCACGGAAAGAGAAAGAAAGAAAATGAATGAATGAAAGAATACACCGACGTCGGATAGCGACCTTCGGGTCATAGCGTGTTTGAGAAGGAGGCCTACTTCTCAACACATAGACAAAATCCGTGGATAAGGGAAGAGAAATATGTCTGCAGACAAAGATCATGCATATGCATTTGTTTTAGAATTGTAAAAATGAAAGCAAGTAAGTATTTACTTTGAAAAGCATGCACAGGTTTTTCACTAAAACCCCTGTGTATTGCAAAGTTATGGCAAGTCAATCTTATAGCTCTAAGAGCAAAGTTTTAACTGTTTTCGGCATATGTCCACTGAGTGCTTATGTACTCACGCCCTGCATGTATTTCTAAACATGCAGTTGAGCTGAGATCGTGGAGATGGGATTGAAGAACACTGTGGTTGTTATGGTCTATGTTTTCCGTTATGTATTTTAGAAATGTTTATCATAATTCCGTTGTTGCTTATGTTTGTTGTGGTTGCCGGATTGAACTCCTTGAAATCATGTGGTATTGGAAGCTATTTTGGATATTGGTTTGAAATCGTAATTTGGAGTTTAACTTGTTATGACATTATGTTGTTGGAAGTTTATTATAAACTTATGTTGATGCTCACCGGTTTTTCTTGTTGATTGAAAATGTTATGTTTGTTGTTGTAAGTGATTGCCTGCAGTCATATGTCCTCATACATATAACTCAACTACCCTTTCTGCCACCACACTCGACTCGAATTGTTGTTATGAAATTATTGTAATGGTGGAAGGAAAACCCTTTCTGACAAAACCTATTGACATTGATTATCCTATCTCTATTATTCCATTTATTCAATCGACTCCATGAAAACGAATTATGTTGTGTTGTCCAAAAATTTATATCTCAATTCATATCATTCATTAATTAGTTCCTAAAGTTATTATTGTCACAACTCTGTTGACTTCTTAATTTCATCATTAGTTCCAATAGTTCATGTAAAGTCATTAGTCACAGCCTAATCTCTTGATTAAGAAGTCGGGCTGTGACAGTTGGTGTTGAATGGAACGGCATGTGGGATGAGACGTTCCACATGCTTATAATAATTAATCTCTTTAATTCCTTAAGTAGTACCACTCAACCTTGTTATTGTACTTGAGCTAAATTCAACTTGCAGGGTTTAGTACAATAAAAATTTTGAGCTCTTTAAGAGGACGTCATCATCCTAAACGAATATGGTGACTCGATACAGATAACTAGCATGACATACAAGCACTGCCACCACCCAAGATGCGAAAAATCTTGGGTTATCTCATATAACCCTCACCCATAACAAGTCAAAGTGATGGTCAGCAACTCATACTCACCTAAAACCTTATCGAGGTTTAGATCAACGTAAAGTCACCGAGATCTAGGTTCTTCATGACGGTCAGATAGAAGAACTCATCTCATTATGATCCATCAATACGTGTCACGCCCCCACTCCGGATAGCCCGGACTAGAGGGTAACTAATACTAGGAATAGTATTTTAGGACCAAACGGCTAAGGTAAAGATGCGTATCAATTGTAAACTAGCATGCATAACATAAAACGATATCGTAACAATTCAAATGGTTTAGGCCATTAGACCCAAAAACTTAACAATAGTCTAATGGACCCCGATAGTTCAAAACAGTAAACATAATGTAAAAGAGTTCAGAGATTGCAGCGGAAAGTGTGTGAATACATATATGAAGATATGTATTCAAGGTGAAACCACAAATTCTTAATAAAACGGTCAAGGACACTGGACTCCTCAACACCTCCTCCATCAACACCATCAGAGCTCAACCTGCACATTTAAAAACATATATGCAGGGCTAAGTACAAATAATGCACTCAGTGGACTTATGTCGAGAACATTTGATAATTTTAATTACACTGCCAATATCATGGTAAGTCACAAGGGTTTTAGTTGAAATGCCTTGTGCTTACTAAAACATTTTCAATTCGTAAACATCGCTCGGCCGAGCATTTTCCTTGGTGTGTATGATCCATATCCCATAATCATATCTCATCACATTATCAAAGATCAAACGTCGAGAGGGAGGCCTCCCTTCTATGACGCCGTAACCGGCCGTTTACCCATACAGCACGCAGTCACGTTCAGGTGTACACGTTAGCCCTAGCCAGGCATTTATCCTCCGGCATAGGACCCGATATCGATTTCATAAAAAGGTTGGGTGCGACCCAACAAATGACAGATCATATCATGTCATCCAACCATCACACCATGCATAACAGATAGGATCCATACACAAAACAGAAATATTTTGGCAGGTAATGTTGTAAACATTTATCAACAGTTGAAGAATAAGCATTGTAAATAAATTCATTTTGGAAAGATAGCGAAGTCACATTTTGTTTGAAAAGAAAGCCCACCTGGACTATGGTTCGTCTTAATTGAGTCCTAGGTTTGAATTCCTCGTCAGTGTCCAATCGTCTCGTTCGCGTCCACACCTTTACACAAAAGCGATATTTTAGTACGTCGTCATGCTTATCGAGACTCTCAAAGTCTAAGACAAATTCGATATTCTATATCGATGTAAACTGAATTCCTCAATGAATTCAATACGCTTTCAATACGTAATTCAATCGATGTTCTGGATTCTTGAGATACGTTCAACTATTTCGCTTTAACCTTCCTGCTAAAAGCGTTTCACGATAAGCACGTTTCTCGATATAAGGATTTCATTTGTGAAATCTTTTCTTACTAATGAGGTATCACACTCAATTAGTACGTCTTGCGCGTATTAGCGTATTTATCGATCGTATTTTCGTACGTTTGACTTAAAAAGTCAACAAAGTCAACACTAGTCAACAAAGTCAACAATTTTGACTTTTAAAAAGTAATTTCTTACCATTTCATTTTATAAATCGAATTTCGATCGATTTAAAATCGTAAAGTCCTATTTCTCGATTTGTCATAAAAATCAAAGGACTTATAAATAATTTTCGCAATTATTAATCCTTTTAATAATTAAAACGTATTTTTTTGATTTAAAAACGTTATTAAATAAACGTTTGTCTCAAACATAGTAATCTATGTTTATAAAATTTTATAAATTCAAAATATGTCTAAAATTATTATTAGACATATATTATATTATTAAACTGAATTAAAAAGGATTTAAAATCCTTATTATTAATCGAAAATTCTCGGTAATTAATTAAAAATTACCAAATGACTTTCGAAATTTTTTCTAAATTACTATAGTGTATTATTATACACTATGGTCCAAAATAAGAATTAATATCATCCATATAATATTGTTTGTCATTTATTAATATATATATATATATATATATATTAGGAATAATTGTCCAAAAATTCCCAAAATTGATATACACTTAATATAATGTCCCAATATTAATATATATCACAATTATAACCTATAGTCCATCATAACCATTCATTCATGAATAAACTCACAATACTCACGGTATTTTCGAATAAATACCAAACAATTATCAAATAATTCCCAAAAATTCCAATTAAACCATAACATGATTAAACATTATATTATAACATTGTACATCATAATATTAACCAAACCAACTGAAATCATCACCATATGAGCTTGTAAGCTCTCGGCTTTTTTTTGATTCATTTTGGTTTTTGATTTTCAAAAATTCCAACATTTATATACTATGATTATATACTATAGTACAATAGTATAACATCATTTAATCATCAAAAACCAATTAAATCATCACCATTCTCAAGCCATAGCTTTCGGTTTATTTGATTTAAATAAGTATTTGATTTCCAAAAATTCTAACAATTATACACTATGCTTATATACTATAGTATAACAATAATACATCATAACATTAATCAAAACTAAATTAAATCATCACCTCAAGGAGCTTCAAGCTCACGGTTTTTTTGATTCAATATAGCATTTGGTTTCCCAAAATTCCAACAAAATCATACAACACATAATCAATATACTAAAGCATTAATACACCATTGCATGATCAAAATAAAAATCATACACCAACATATATATACAATATGCTCACGGTAATATTTAAAAATTAAGCATTTGATTTTCAAAAATTCTAATAAATTCATAGAACATATAAACAAGGTCCTAAAGCATTAATATGTCATTGTATGCTTGAAATAAAAATTATACACTAAGGTATAATACAAACATGCTCTCGATTTTTTTAAAAAAAAGCTAGGGTTTTCCAAAAATTTTAAATAAATATACCATAGGTTTAAAACATATCATAGATCAATAATCCATCACTAAAATAAATAAAAAGCAATCGGTCATCACTATGCTATTTATAAAGTTTTCGAAAATTATTTTAAACATGCTCAAAGTTTCGAAACATCACATGTGTGTTAGATCCATTCCAAAAATTTAATATACAACATCACATGTTCATTTTAACATATATTCACATATTTTTGATATACAAATCATTAAGAACAATATATAACCATAGATTATTCATAGAAGCATTAAAAACATACACATATATATATATATAACATTCGAACACACATATATATATACATCACGATTTTGCTTGCAAAATGGGAGATGAAATCGGTACTAGGGTCTTGTATTTACCTTTGGAATGATATAGGTTCACAAGAACAATATAGTGTATCAAGTTTGTGAAGGGGAGATGGAGAAGAAATTTAGAGAAATGGAGAGGGAAGCTCTCAATTTTTCTGCTGCAATGGGGAGGAGAATGGAGTGTTTTGGGTTTCCAAAATATTTTGAATAGGTGTGGAGTGTAAAATGAGAGATGGATGTGAAGGATTCTCCCTATACTCTCCCTCTCTCTCTCTCGCCGTCTCTCTCTCTCTCTCCCTTACTCAATCAAATTAATGCAGCTAATTGTGGAGTAGGAGGTGATCATTAGCTAGGTAAAAGGGTGATCATGCATTGGGTGTTAAAAGGTGGCCCTCATGCCCTGTTTTCTCATGATGGCCGACGGCTATGGCCAAAATTAGGGGGGGATTTAATTTATTATGCTCCTTAATACTATATATTAAACATATATGATCATAGATAATAAATACAATCCATTAGAAATAATTAAAACATTATATAGCTATTAGTTCGAATTATCGAGAATAATTGGGAAAATAGGATTAAAAATTATAAATTACACCTATTATTGATACTCATGTCAATTTCGATCAAAATATACTCATATATATCATAATATATGATTTAGATAATAAATAATAGCATAGGATAAAAATATGGTATCATTTTATGTGAAAAACCCTAATTTAAATAATTTGGTTTTCGAAATTGAGCATATATACACTATCGAGTTTTATAGCTCCAAGATTGATTTTAATGCTTAATAATATTCATATATATCATAACATATAGTTTAGATACCATAGGATAATTTAATGGTATCATTTCATGGGAGAAAACCCTAGTTTAAATAATTAGGGTTTTTCGAAAATCACATTTTGTGATTATCGAGTTTTAATGCCAAAAATTCGATTTTAATACTTATTAATACAGTAATTATATAAAATAATAATAGAAAATTAATTATAATAATTTCCTAAGCATTAAACTCATTTTTCAAAACGTTCAAAATCGACTCATCTCAAAATGGTCGCAGTAAGTTTGTACTTACTTAATAAATAATATTCTTACTAATATAGGAATTAATATGGAAATTAATTCCAGGCCTTACTGCTCAGAACATTCCATAAAATGCTGACGTTCGATACGCGTTCGACGTTAAAATATATTGACGAACCATTTCGTAATATTTCAATTCCTTAATTCACAATCCTTAGTGAATATAAAAGGAATTCATTATTATAATCTTGAATCGAAAACAATATTCGATGTTATACGAGAAAATAATATACGGCAAAACCCTAATTCACGGGTTTAAAATACCGTAATTAGACGTTCGTTTCTTTGGAATATTACATTCCACCCCCCTTAAAAGAAATTTCGTCCCGGAATTTGCATACCTCTAGAAAAACAATTCGGGGTATCGTTCTTTCATCGCTTCTTCAAGCTCCCACGTGGCTTCCTCTTGTCCGTGGTGTCTCCACAGCACTTTGACTAACGGAATCGATTTGCTCCGTAGTTGTTGAATCTTGTGGTCAAGGATTGCCGCTGGTTCTTCTTCGTAGCTCATGTCTGGCTTGAGAATCACGTCGTCTTGGTGGATCACGTGCTTTGGATCGTGAACGTATTTTCGCAATTGCGACACGTGAAAAACATTATGCACATTTCCTAGGTTTGGCGAAGAGCCAACCTATAAGCCACTGGACCTATCCGTTCTAGGATCTCGTAAGGTCCTATAAAGCGGGGTCTCAGCTTTCCTTTTAGTCCAAACCTGACTATTCCTTTCGATGGAGAGACTTTAAGAAACACTTTGTCTCCATCTTCAAACTGTAGCTTGGATCTACACGTATCAGCGTAAGACTTTTGTCTATCCTGAGCTTCTCTTATCCTCAGTCTAATTTGTCGAACGATCTCGATCATCTCGTTCACTTCATCTGGCCCTATGACTTTTCTCTCACTGACTTCATCCCAATAAAGTGGTGATCTACACTTCTTGCCGTACAAGGCTTCGTATGGGGCCATACCGATCGTCGCTTGGTAGCTGTTGTTGTGAGCAAACTCAATTAGAGGTAAAATATCTTCCCATTTTGCACCTCGATCCAACACTACTGTTCTAAGCATATCTTCTAGTGTCTGGATCGTCCTTTCCGACTGTACGTCAGTTTGTGGATGAAATGCCGTACTAAAATTTAATTTCGTACCCAATTCTCTCTGCAAGCTAATCTAGAATATGGATGTGAACTTGGAGTCTCAATCAGAGGTAATAGATTTTGGCACTCCATGTAGTCGTATAATTTCCTTAACGTACAGCTGGGCCAATTTATCAGATCCATAAGTGCTTTGAATCGGTAGAAAGTGAGCACTCTTGGTAAGTCTATCCACAATTACCCATATGGCTGTGTTTCCTCTTTTTGATTTGGGTAAGTTCGTAACAAAATCCATCGTTATCTCGTCCCATTTCCACTCAGGTATTTCCAACGGTTGCAACTTTCCGTAAGGACGTTGATGTAACGCTTCACCTGTTGGCAAACAAGACAGCGTTCGACGAACGAAGCTATGTCTCGTTTCATGCCTTCCCACCAAAACTTTTCCTTCAGGTCTTGGTACATCTTAGTACTACCTGGGTGGGCGGTGTAGGGTGTATCGTGAGCCTCACTCATAATTTCATTTTGAAGCTCGTCGTAAATGCGAACGCATATTCTACCTTGAAATAATAGGCGTTGTCGGCGCCTCTTGGAAATTCTTAAATCCTTCAGACCTTACCCTTTGTCTGATCTTTTCTAACTTTTCCTCCATCCTTTGTCTTTCGACAATCCTTTTTCTTAGATCAGACGTCAGTATGAGTGTAGCGATACAACTCACGATCGTCTCGGGTGGTTCAACCAGTTCGATCCTCAATCTCTCAAACTCTTCAACGAGTTTTTCTTCCCGCGTAAAGAGACATCCTAGCTTGGATTGGCTCTTACAACTTAAGGCATCAGCTACTACATTCGCCTTGCCCGGGTGGTAGTTAATACCACAGTCGTAATCCTTCACTAGTTCGAGCCATCTTCGTTGCCTCATATTCAAATCTCTTTGCTCAAAGAAGTACTTCAGACTCTTATGGTCTGTGAAGATCTCACATCTCACTCCATAGAGATGATGTCTCCAAATTTTCAGGGCATGAACTACTGCCGCTAATTCCAAGTCATGGGTTGGGTAGTTCAGTTCATGCGGTCTGAGTTGTCGGGATGCATAAGCTATCACTTTTCCGTTTTGCATTAAAACACAACCCAGTCCAGTCTTAGAAGCGTCTGTATAGACTACATATTCTTTGTCCGCTTCTGGAACTGCTAGAACTGGTGCACTTGTCAATTTCTCCTTGAGTATTTGGAAACTCGTCTCACATTCATCGGTCCAGTTGAACTTAATTCCCTTCCGGAGTAGCTGGGTTATTGGCCTTGCAATCTTGGAGAATCCTCCGATGAATCTCCGGTAATAACCGGCTAGTCCTAGGAAACTTCTAATCTCATGTTGAGTCCTTGGTGATTTCCACCCTTGCACTGCTTCTACTTTGGCTGGATCTACCTTTATGCCTTCGGCAGAAACGATGTGCCCAAGGAACATAACTTCCTTCAGCCAAAATTCACATTTGCTAAACTTAGAAAACAACCTTTCATCTCTCAAGGTTTGCAGTACCGTTCTCACATGTTCCTTGTGATCCTCTTCATTCTTCGAATAAATAAGGATATCATCTATGAAGACCAAAACGAATTTATCCAAAATGGATGAAATACTCTTTTCATAAGGTCCATGAATACGGTTGATGCGTTGGTTAATCCGAATGGCATAACTATGAACTCATAGTGGCCATATCGGTTCGAATGCGATCTTAGGTACATCCTCGGATCAGTATCTTCACCGATGGTAGCGACTTGAGATCAATTTTCGAGAATACTCCTGCTCTCGCCATGGCGGTCAAACAGTCATCAATTTCGGGTAAAGGATATTTGTTCTTTAGTGTCATCTTATTCAGTTCTCGATAATCGATGCACATCCTCAAAGAACCATCCTTTTTCTTAACGAATAAAGCAGACGCCCCCAGGTGAAACACGGCCTAATGAAACCTAAATCCAACAATTCTTGAATCGGATCTTGATTCCTCCAACTCCTTTGGGGCCGTCCTATAGGGCGCCTTCGACACTGGAGCCGATCCGGGTTCCAAGTCGATGGTGAACTCTAGTTGTCTATCAGGGGGTAACCCTGGTAGATCCTCGGGAAATACATCCGAAAATTCCCGAACAACTTCAATGTCTTCAATCCTCGCTTTGGGTTCATCCTCCCCGTTCAAGTAGACAAGGAATGCATGGCATCCTTTCTGGTTCATCATCTTCCTCACCTGTAGAGCCGATACGATCGGAACTCTTCTTCCCATGCTGATTCCATGGAAATACGTGGCTTCTTATCCAGGAAAGTGAAATGATATTTTCCTTTCCTTGCAAAGGATTGTGGAGTAGTTCTTAGCTAACCAGTCCATTCTTAGGATTATGTCTACATCATCCATGGGTATTATGTTTAGATTGTTAGCCAGAACCTTAAGTGACCCTAGTGTCAATTCTAGGTTCGAGCAACAGCGATGTAATACCGTAATTCCTCCTATAGGCGATGAGATTCTCATATCACGGCTTGCCTTTTCAGACCTAAGTCCCAAATTTCACGCATGATTCGCTATAAAAGAATGCGAAGCACCGTGTCGAACAATACTATACTTGGTATGTTGAGAAGAACTCCCATACCTGCCAGGTTTCCCTGATTTTGTTCGTTCTGCCTCCGGTGTAGAGCGTAACCTCTAGCCTGGGCCGGCTGAGGCTGACGGGGCGCTGGTCCTTGTTGGTTCGGTTAGCTCTTGCACAGGTTCTTTATTCATGTTCTTGGCGTTTGTCATGATGTGCCATGTGGTTGTTGAGGTGGTTCTGCCCTTGTTGTTCTGAGGGTTCTTTGTTGGAGTTGTTGTTGAGGCTGGGGTTGGGACTGTTGCGGAGGTTGGGGCTGAAACTATATAGCCCTAGGCGGTTGGGCATTGCTGGGTTGATTTTCCCTCGTAATTGCTTCCGGGCGTACCCCTGAGCAATTATTGGTGTGATGCCCTCTCACTCCGCACTTGAAGCAGTTCACAACGTTTGCCGTGCACATTCCCTTGTGCACCCTATGGCATTTAGGGCATGGAGGAGCCCTCATTTGCTCTTGCGGTCCTCTCGTCGGGGGAGCAAAAGCTGCCCTTTTCCAATTTTGTCCTGGCTGTGCCCCGGTTCCTTGCCAGGGTCGCTTGTGGTTTGCGTTCTCATAGCCTCCCCTGCTATTATTGCCATGATTCGGTTCCCACTTCCCTTTTCCTTTGTCCGTAGCGTTGTGTGTCTGAGCCGACACTGACTTATCGTCGGACATTGCTGCCTCAATGTCTAAAGCTCGTGCAATAGCTTCAGTGTAAGTCAGGTCTCCATGGCTGGCAAGAGACATCCGTATCTCCATCCTCAGTCCTGACCTAAACTTTTCTGACATTTTCAAGTCGGTGTCTACCTATTCTTGCGCATACCTCGACATCTCGCAGAAAGTGCGATCATAGTCGGTCACAGACAACTTCTCTTGCTTCAGCAGGAAGAATTCCTGCTCCTTTCTCTTTCTATAGCTTTTAGGTATGTATTTCTCATACAGCTCTCTTTTAAAGTCCTCCCATGAGAACTCTTCTAGTTGTTCGGTAAAAAGTCTTTTCACGGCTTCCCACCGTAAACTGCATGGTCCATTTAATTGAAAGGCTACACAGACGATCATTCCCGTGCCGTGCATCTTAGAAAATTAAAGATCCGTTCGATGGGTTCGACCCATTGTTCCGCTTCCTCTGGGTTACCTTTCCCATTAAAGGTAGGTGGGTTCTGCCTTAGGAACAACTCTTCGATCCTGCGATCGGGTTGAGGTGGAGGTGGTGGTTGGGAATGTCCTCGGCTTCTTGTTCGGGAATTCTACCCTTCCCAGGCCTTCCCGACCTCGACCTCACGGGTTCCGCTCCGGATTTCTTCTGGAGGCATCTTGCTATAAAAAGTGTAATTATCAGACACTTATTCTTTCCATAACTTAACATACATAATACTATCATGGCCTTATTGCAAAACGACCTCTAAACAAAATATTTCACCCTTAACAAACATAATTTGCCGCAAAAGCCCTAATCAGGGTCATATATATATATATATATATATATATATATATATCCAAAAATTTATGCCATAGGCAGGATGTTCAAAACCAAAGAGCCATAATCAAAACATAAATCCCGGCCCACACGGCCTTCCAAGAATTTCAGGGTTCTAGTTTCAACAAAACCAAACATAGAAAGGGGGAAACAACATAAGCTTAAACATAACAAAAATCTATTTAAGCTTCATCAAGTGCCTGCATCAGGCATCTTCCCACTGATCGTCCTCCTCGAGGTCTTCCTCTTCCTCGGAGTCATCCTCACTGTCAAAATCGTCATCGCGGGGTCGTACCCTGGATGGTCCCGCTCCATCGTCTTCCACCATCGGTATGTCACGCATGGGGTTGAAGTCGTCGTTGCCATAAAGCTCGTAGTCATGGCGGATCGGGCTGTAGGTATAGCGGATCGGGCTATAACCATCCGAGGTGTCTGTTACCCTCATCCGCGCTGTCTGGCGGAAGTGCTCGACTGGTGGTACGGATGGGGCCATAGGCGGTGGAGGTGCTAGCGGTGGACGTACGGGGTGTCCTACAGGTAGAGGAGGGAACACGGGCTCTCCCAAAGCTCTCGGGCGTGCTGCCCTCTCCAAGCGAGCGGGCCTGCCCTCGTCGAATCGGTACGGAGGTATAACTGGGTCGATCTGCCTCGGGACCTCGGTATATAGGCACTCGGCGACTCATCCCGCTGTGTACTCCGTGGAGGAGATAGGGTCCTCGGCTGCTCCATAATCATCAGTAGGCGTAAGTCGATGACTTCTGAATCTGGGCAGATCTCCCACCAGTCGTCGTGGCCCACCCTTGCCGGTATATATAATCCCCGATATCTCTCGGCGTAATCTTCCCAAGTAAAGGGAGTATAGATAGGAGGCTGGATGCCATCATAGTCGATCGCGCCACGGGCTCAAAGCGCCTCTCAAAGGCGGAGATAATATGCTAGAAACTCGCCCAAGTCCTCTCCAGCGCACATCCAGCTGGAGCGGTAAATACTCATCACGTCCTCAGGGGTCGGGTGTGGTCCAATCCTCCTCCGAGCGATATATCTCATCCCCTCCATCTGTCACGATCAAAACTAACATAAGTCAACTATCTTCATCTCAAAAGCGAAGGGATAACTTAAGTGCAAATGAGAAGCAACTAGGTTAAAACTAAACAATCTACAAGGTAGGCAACATCATAAGGTACAACACATATCACAACTTACCTTCTTAGTCTTACCCAACGTATACATACAATCTAATAATGCCTTAATATATAGGCTATGCTATGAGATCCTTGTCTTATACTAAACACTTGAACTAAAGTTCAACGGACTCTAGCGTATTCTGGAGACAGAATTAGGGATTCTGTTCTTCATAACAAATGAAGATCGGGCGTTAGGAGTGCGCAGTGAAAACCATGCGTAAATCGGAGTCCCAACAAAGAGATCTAGTTAAAACTAATTTACTGCACAGTGTAGGAAATTTGCGCGATCGTGTCAAAATGTACTTCGAGACGTATGTCGATGTAACACGTCTACCATATCCACGTCTTTAGGTTGAGGCTGAACATTCTGAAGCCGTATTTGATGTCCACATCATGATTCGTGTCGACGGTCACTCATGTCGAAGTGGTGATGAAATGTCGACGTCGTTCTTCCTTAAGGTTGATGTCATCCTCGTTCATCCTTCTCGCTTGTCTTTCATCGTTTGAGTTCGAGGCTATCATCACTTTCATTCTCCATATCGTTCTTTTGTTCTCGTAAGGAAAAAGAAGTTTATACTTCTATGTTCTTTCACGATACGTGATCATGCTCCTTAGAGTCTAGGTTCTTCTTGTGATATCATATCGTTCATTGAAGACAAAGTTTTGAGTTTGAAAATAAAGTCTAACTTGAGAACTTAAAAATAAAGTTTCAAAACGATAATCATAGCCAACTCACACATGTACATCAAAATGAATTCATTCATTCCATGTTGATCATTCAACTTAGTACCACCATGTACTTCCATAATATCATAACCTTCCTCCCAATTTTTTTTTTTTTTTTTTTTTTTCATTTTCTTCCAAAACCCTTTCAACTTGCTCAACACTAAAATTCTTCATTTCATGAGTTGGAGAAAGAAATCGCCACCTTTTTCCGGTTGAGCTCGATGTGATGGAGTGTTGAGAGGAGTCATGAGATTTCTAGAAGTCCGGTGACTCGATCTAGACTTAGAACTTTAAAGGTCTTGGGTTTCAAAGAGCGACAGTGCTCTGATACCACTCTATCACATCCTCCAGTCCGGGTTATCCGGAGTGGGGACGTGACAATACGTCAGAGACGTACCAACATAGACAAGCAACCAAGGCAAGTCACTTCTTATCTATACTGTAGCCTATACCGACAACTCATCCTCAAGTTATCTCAAATGTGATCCTTTTTATATCTCATTAAACTTGACCATTCATAAAGACTTCTGTGATATCCTACACACTATATGATCTAACTTTTGTATAAGATAAATGAACATACATATTCAATCAAGTAAACAATTCAGATAGGAGATTATAATAGAGGTAACAAGAACAACTAGGTCGGAACAAAATTTTGGCGCTGTTGTCGGGGATAATTTTAGGTTGGAATATGGGGCTCTACACCTCTCACTTTATGTTACTTTTCGAATGGAAGCTCAAAAGTCATGAGTATGTAAAACAACATTAGGATACTCAGGTTTTCAACTCGAAGGTTTAACTTAATGAATATTTACCTACAATCCTCATTGAGTCGTCACATCTGGTATTTGTAGTTGTATGATTTGTTGAAAATGAGATGTTTTATGCAAGGGGTCTATATGAGTTGGTTATTCGATTATTATGTGCATGAGGATCAGATTTGTGATTTTCTTGGATTAAGCCACATGCTCGATCAATTGTTCATTCATTATCATGTTGAGAAGTGTATCAGTTTAGAAATTATAGGATGACGTGATGTCGTGGTATGATCCAATTGAATGTGTGTTTTCTCTATTTCTTTTTTTCATGTCGTGGTGATAATGTTTGCTTGAGGAAAAGCAAAAGTTTAAGTGTGGATGGAGAGTTTAGTATGATTTTGGGCTTTTTCTTCATATCTTTATGCATGCCGTTGCCCATGGTTTGTTCTATTTCTGCCGTTGTTTTGAATAGTATTTATCGATTCAGACTTATTTGGTTTGTTTCGAAGTTTTTTAGAAAACGGTGTTAAATGTGGCGAAATGTGTCTGCCAAGGGTGACGGCATATTGAAGAGCATCTCGATAGGAGCCCGTAGATGCAAACAGATTGCAATTCGTAGTTCGAGATTTAGAGCGGAGCGAATCATCAAAGCTGCATATGAGTGTGCGCGTGCGCCCTGCCACTCGACCCACATCGCCCATTCCTAGCATGCGAACAGCCTTCGCCTGCATGCCTCATCCCAACATTCCACCCATACAGCGCCCATTCCCAGCACGCGTCCCATCTCGCCCGCACGCTTCCGTCCAACGCCCACCGTGACGCCTAACGCGCGCGCACGACCCATCGCCGCCTCGCTCCGTCCGGTACCTTCGCGCCGCGCGGCCGCGCCTAAGCATCGTCCGTCGTTGGGCATCCTCCAGTGCCTGCACAGCTCATTCCGAGCATTCGCGCTCCATCGCATGCCTCGCCCGATGCTCCATCCAACAGACGTCTTGTCCACGTGTCGTTCCACTCGGCCCAACGCCCGGCCATCGTTCGCGTGCATCCATCGCCCAGTCCGGTGCTTGCACCCCATCCATGCGCCACGTCTCCAATGCTCGTTCGGGCGTTCGCTTCGATTGCCCATTACATAGCCAGCCCCGACACAAACCGTCCGCGCCGACCTCAGCGCCCGCCTCACCCAAAAGCCAACTCTATCTCGACGTTGCATCCTCACCGCCCGCCTCGCACGTTGGGCGCTTCATCCCCATCCGCCGCTGGGTACCCTCTTTGACCTTTCGAGATCCACACCCATACGGTTTCGTCCCGTCCGTACATGGGCGTTTTCGAGCCCATTTGGTGCTTTTAATGGGCTTTTTGAAGGTTGAATAAATTGGAAAACAGCCGCATATTCGAAGGGCTCTCGACTTTACACGCGATTTTATTTTTTTTCTCTCTCTTTTGTTTTCCTTTTCCCTTCCATTTAAGTTTTGTGCTTGGATTAACATTGGGATTGGACGATTTCAGATTTTTGGAAGACGAATTTATCAATGAATTGTTTGTAAGTTTTTCTCGTTCCATTATGTCTATGCAATTGTTATGGGAATAATTTCTTCCATGATATGAATTATCGATTTATAATGAAATAAATGTTGGATTTGTTCTTGTCTTGAATCTTGATTGATTGTGTTGAAGATTTGTAATTTCTCATGCGTATAAATTAATTATTTCATGATCTTAATGCACGGGTTCGAAGGACTAGTTTAGCTTGATTATGTGCTTATGTTTGATTATTCATTAATGCGAGAGCAAATTTATATTAGATATAAGTTTGATAACGAGTGGGATCGAGAGACTATTTTGTTGTTGAGTGATTAACATATATCGATGGGTATTTGTTATCATGTGCATTCGTGTTAATTATCCTTCGTTCTTGATGACTGTGGGGTTGAGAGGCTAGTTGTCATTAATTTCGAGTCTAGCATAGGCAGTGGTCAAGAGACTAGTTTATGTTGAACGTCGGTGAGAGAGCATGGGTAGTTTAATGCATTGTGTACGGTCCTTGGTTCATTGATCGCGATGATAGATTTTGAACGCTAGAACCCCGTCTCCAATTACGTAATCGCCAATTCCTCTTGTTGTCCAAGTACACCTATTTTCCCGCTTTTGTTTTCTTTCCGCTTTCATCCGTTCCGTAGCCCTATATGTTAGGACGTTAGTATCTTTTCTGTTTTTGTGCGTGATATAAAATCGTAGCCCTGTTAAGCCTTCCTTGAGAGATACAACTTGGGTTGACCTAACCGCTTGACGAGCCCGCTTTTCGTGCTTTTTTTGGGGTAGTCCTTGTCCTAGAAAGAGTGCATTTTTGTGTGTTCTTTGTGTGTGTCTCGTATGCGGGAGGACACGCTTTGGGTCTTCCGCAGTTGAGGCGGACATTGGGCAAGATCGTGCCACCTCACGTGAGAGAGGTAAAATCCCTAAGATTACCTTGGCAAGGCATTCTGACATCTTGCCAAGACACGGTACCGCGCAGGAGCTGAGCCTGACCAACGAGCTGACATGAAGCCAAGAGGATGATCGAGACAAGGAAGAGCGAGAAAAAGGACGAGCAATGATGTAGGGGACAGAGGGTAAAATCAGAATGCAGCTGGGAGACAAGGTCAAGAACTTTGGCAGACTTGTACGCAAATGGGAAGATTCTGGGCAAGGTCCTTCTCTACCGCCTGTTTGATTTTTGTCGAAAAGGGAAAGGTCGACTGCGATGGTTGAGATGAGACAAACATCGGGATCGAAGCGGAGGAGTCTCCATCGATGTCCATAGCTTGAGCCAGCTACTGAACTCACCACATGCCACCTCGAGATATGTGCGCTGACCAAGACAAAGAGGAGTATACTTAGGCTCCCAACACAACAATTCCACACAATCGGTTTTGGAGGGTGAAAGCATCAAGTCCCGAATTCTCTCTGCATTTTTCTCTTTTATTTCTCTTTGGTTTTCATGAGTGATTGGGGAGGAAGATAAACAAGTCCTACGGGCAAACATTTATTTCATGTGTTTTGTTATCTCTGCTCGAGCAACTGCTTGCCAGAGAATGCTTTTCATTTACGTTTGATTTTATATTCAAGTATGGTTTCGTTTGTGTTCTTGTTTATTGCTTTTATGTTTATGTCGATTATGCGTGAGTAGTCGGTTTGGATGGGCTCGGGGTGAAGCACGTTGGGTCGAGGTCATAAGAGTCGTGAGATCTAAACATCCTTAGAACATTGAGTGGGTGTTCCCAAGCTCTGGCCTTTATACCCATGTTATTCCTTTCTCGAGCGTTAACTCGGCCGGTAGCCTTGGGGGTGGGGTAGCTACAAGCAATAGCCGGAGTATGACATTGAGTGTCTCTTTATCCTGGGAAGTGCGGCTGGAGTGGGTGATTGTAGCCGTCGGCCTTGGGCAAATGGCTGTGATAAATGCGCATTTTACACGTTTATTATTGATATTTAAAGATGATTTTAGATCGATAAAGTGCGTTTATGTCTTGATCTCAATGCTTTTACATATTTTTGGAAGATACTGCTCTTGGGTTCCTTTTTGGTGTTTTGTAGGCTTATAAGTTAAAAATCGAAGCATGGAACGAAGCACGAGCGAAAGAAGGGCAAAGACAGGGCCTAGCTGTTTAGTATGAATTTGTGCGTATTCTTGGTATTGTTTTGCATATCATTTTCAGTGGTTTGTCCTATTTATGTCGTTGGTTTGATTAGTATTTGTCGAATTGAACTTATTTGGTTTGTTTCGATGTTTTGCAGAAATATGGCATTAAATAGGATGAAATTTATCTACCATGAATGATCCAATATTGAAGAGCATCTCGATAGGAATCCGTAGGAGCAAACGGATTGCAATTCAGAGTTCGGACGAGAGAAAACGGAGTGAAACCGCGAAGTCGCGCAGATGTACGCGCGAGCGCGTCCGGCACTGGGAAACGCACAGCGCGCGTTTCAACCTCCTCCGCGCCGCTGAGCTCGCCCCAATGCCTCCAGCGCCTATTCTTCATAACGCGGCCACGGCCGCACCGCGTCCACTTCCGCGGTCTTCACAATGCGGCCACGGCCGCGCCTCACGCATCCAACGGCTCCAGCGCCTATTCTTCATAACGCGGCCACGGCCGCGCCGCGGCCATGGCCACGGTTTTCACAATGCGGCCACGGCCGCGCCTCACGCATCCAACGCCTATTCTTCATAACGCGCGCGGTCGCGCGCGCGCCACGGCCGCTTCACAATGCGCCACGGCCGCACCTCACGCATCCGACCTTATGCCCAGCCGCCACCGTCCGTTTCGGCCTTTCACCTTCGCCCGCCACCGTCCGCCCCGTTTCGCCTCGGTATTTGTGTCCGTCCGTGCCGCCCTTTTGTCCGGCGCTGGGATTGCTCAACTCACCCCACGCGTCCGGTGCTCCACCTCCGTCCGCGTTGGGTTCCTATCTCGACCTCTCCAGAGAGTCCTCGCGTCCTGCGCTTCGCCGCTTCGGTCTTGGACTCTATTTTTGAGGCCCAATTCAGTGTTTTAAATGGGCTTTTCGAGGGTTTAATAAATAGAATTCAGCCGCGATTCTCAGATTCTCACGTACACACGCACGTAATTCCTTTCTCTCCTTTCTTTTCCTTTTCTTTTCCTTTTAATTATTTTGTGCTTGGATTAACAATTGGATTATACGATTCCGGATATTTGGAAGGCGAATTTATCTATGAATGGTTGTAAGTTTTCCTGATTTTGATTATGTCTATGTAATTGGGTTTAAAATCATTTTTACCATGAGATAAGTTATGATTTGTTGAGAAATATATGTTTAATCGTTCTTGTCTTGAATTGCGATTAGTGAATTGATGATTTGTGATTTTCCTATTCGTATAAATTGTTTATTTCATGATCTTCATACATGGTGTTCGAAAGAATAGTGTAGGTTGATTGTGTGCTTATGTTTGATGATAAAGATATGCGAGAGCAGATTTATATTAAATATGAGTTTGACAACCAAAGTGATCGAGAGATTGGTTTGTTGTTGGGTAATTGATATATGTGGATAGGGTTTTGCTATTGTGTGCTTTTGTAGTGAAATATCCTTCGTAGTTGATGGTGGTGTGGTTGAGAGATCTCCGTCATTAAGTTCGAGTCTAGCATCGACGTGTCGAGAGATTAGTTAGTGTTGACCGTAGGGTGAAAGCGTGGGTGTTTGATGCATTGAGTACCGGTCCTTGATTGATGGTGTGAGGATAGATTCGAACCTAGAACACCGCTCCAATTTCGTATCACAATTCCTATTGTTGACCAAGTGCATCCGCTTTATCTCGCTTTATTTTATTTTCACGCTTTCGTCCTTTCCGTGACAGCCCCTTTATGTTAGGACGTTAGTATTTCTTTTACGCTCGTGTTTGACATAAAACCGTAGCCTGTTAAGCCTTAGAGATTCGACTGGGTCGACCTTACCATTCTATAAGGACCTCGTACTATTATGAGCGATCGAAAAGAACAATTTGGTCGGAACAAATTTTGGCGCCGCTGTCGGGAAGGCTTTTGGTTTTGTGTCGTTTGTTTTTCGTGTTTCATTTTGTTTTTCTTCTTTCTTCCCGTGCTTCTTTTTTTTTCTTTCTTTTCTTTGTTTCTATTTTCTCTAGCTGTGCGTGTGATCTTGTTTTGTAGTTGGTGTCTCATAATGCAGGTTACCGCGATACGAATATGGTCATACAGGGCCCGGAGGAGGAAAGCTCGTCAGATTGGGCAAATTCTTCCTATGAAGAAGGGCCTAATTCGACTATTTTGAGGATACCCGTCGGTCAGTGAGCATCAAGCCTATGATCCCTCTGAGGCATCCTCGAGTTCTTCATATAGTCGGGACCTTTTCTTCCAACAACAACCGATGAAGCCGACATTGTAGGAGTCATTGCAGGCGTTCCTTCAGCGTAGTCACCGGTGAAGCCGCTGTGAAGTCGACATTGGAGGTCATTGCGGTGTTCCTTCAGCGGTCGGCCGGTGAAGCCGCCGGTGAAGCCGACATTGGAGGAGTCATTGCAGGCGTTCATTCAAGCGAGTCCGTCGGTGAAGCCGACATTGGAAGACACATTGACGTCCTTCGTACAGACGAGTCAACAAAGGTTCGAGATTTTGGAAACACCTATCGAGCGTTTAGAGACTCAAGTCAGTCAGTTAGCTGGGAAAGTGGAAGAATTGGTGCACAACCAAAGTGTGGAGGAGATGCCGAGTCAACTGGAGCAGATTTTTCTTTCATATTCCTTGAAGAGGATGAAGTCGAGGGAAGAATCAAGGAAGTTGATGAAGGTAAAGAGTCGAGGTTTCATCAAACCGAGACTAAGTATGAACAACCTGATATATCCCCGATCCAGTTAGAGGAGGAAGAGAGGACATACGTTGAGGTAGCATCTATAATTTTTCAACATCCTAATTCTCCAAAGTATTGTGCTTTTGGAGTTGAATTGATTTATTTTTCTTTGGAGAATAGGATGTTTGATTTGACTTTAATTAATTTATTATTTGCCGCCGACCGTCCTTTGTGCTTACATTGTTACTCACCGATGCTCGGTTGAGATGGTATTCCTGCGGTGAAGGACTATGGATAGTCCGTTTTCATTAGTGGAGCTCGTGCCATTGAAGCAGCGCTACGTGGAGGCAACCCACGAGTTTAATTGTTTTTCCGTTTTGTTTCGCTCTTTTCTTTTCGGGTTTTAATAAGTGAGATGAGAATTGTGGCGAGTTGCATAACATGAACACTCAAGCCACTGGACGACATCACCGCCGTACCTCGTTGACATGTTCTCCCAATTTCAGGGAAGTTCACTTCTACATTTCACCTTTATGGTTTTTGTCTAAAGTGTGGAGGCGTGCTTACCGTCTTTGTGTGTTTGCATGTGACTTGTGTTTGTTTGGGTGTGTCGTCCTCCATTTTATACCTTTTGTTTGGATTTGAGTATACTTTATCGTCTAGTATATGAGTAGAGTCGAGTGAGCATGATTTGATTGGGTATGCACGTCCGAACTGATTTCTAGTAATTCTTATCGATGCGTGACTTGACTTAATAATTGTTGATGATTGATCTAGCCGTGGGGCACGTCTAAGTAAATTGTGATGAAGTGATATGTGTAGTTGATTGTCGTTGCTATTTATATGGTCCCTTTGCGTGTCTTATCTCGAAAAAAAAAATTATGAAAATATGAAAAAGATTGTTAAAAAAAAAAAACTTTGAATAATTTGTTGATGGTTGAATAAGTGAGCTTAAGGTTGGAATAAGGGCTCTACTCCTCTCGCCTATGTTGCTTCTCGAATGGAAGCTCAAAAGTGATAGTATGGAAAACCACATTAGGATACTCGGGTTTTCAACTCAAGGTTTGACTTAATGAATATTGTCCTATAATCCTCCTTGAGTCGTCACATCCGTATTGGAAGTTGAGTACGTTGAAAATGAGATGTGTTGTGCAAGGATCTATATGAGTGAGCTATTCGATTATTAAATGCATATAGATCAGAATTGTGGTTTTCTTGGATTAAGTCGCATGCTCAATCAATTGTTAATTTATTATTATGTTAAGAAGTGTATCGATTTAGAAAATCTAGGATGACGTGATGTCGTGGTATGATTCAATTGAATATTTGTTTTCTCGTGCCGTGGTGATAATGTTTGCTTGAGGACAAGCAAAGGGTTAAGTGTGGAGGAGTTGTTTAGTATGAATTTGTGCGTATTCTTGGTATTGTTTTGCATATCATTTTCAGTGGTTTGTCCTATTTATGTCGTTGGTTTGATTAGTATTTATCGAATTGAACTTATTTGGTTTATTTTGATGTTTTGCAGAAATATGGCATTAAATAGGATGAAATTTATCTACCAAGAATGATCCAATATTGAAGAGCATCTCGATAGGAATCCGTAGGAGCAAACGGATTGCAATTCGGAGTTCGGACGAGAGAGAACGAAGTGAAACTGCGATGTCGCGCAGACTTACGCGCGAGCGCGTCCGGCGCAGGGCAACGCACAGCGCGCGTTTCAACCTCCTCCGCGCCGCTGAGCTCGCCCCAACGCCTCCAGTGCCTATTCTTCATAACGCGGCCACAGCCGCGCCACGGTCTTCACAATGCGGCCACGGCCGCGCCTCACGCATCCAACGCCTATTCTTCATAACGCGGCCACGGTCGCACCGCGGCCACGGCCGCGGTCTTCACAATGCGGCCACGACCGCGCCTCACGCATCCGACCTTATGCCCAGCGCCACTATCCGTCCGGCGTTTCACCTTCCCGCCGCCATCGTCTGTCCTGCGTTTCATCTCGTAGGTCCGTCCGGCCTGCCCTTCCGTCCGTGCCTGATTGCTCAACTCGCCCCACGCGTCCGACGCTCCACCTCCGTCCGGCGCTGGGTTCCTATCTCTGACCTCTCCAGAGAGTCCTCGCGTCCGGCGCTGGACTCTATTTTTGAGGCCCAATTCAGTGTTTTAAATGTGCTTTTCGAGGGTTTAATAAATAGAATTCAGCCGCGATTCTCACGTACACACGCACGCAATTCCTTCCTCTCCTTTCTTTTCCTTTTCTTTTCCTTTTAATTATTTTGTGCTTGGATTAACAATTGGATTATACGATTCTGGATATTTGGAAGGCGAATTTATCTATGAATGGTTGTAAGTTTTTCTGATTTTGATTATGTCTATGTAATTGGGTTTAGAATCATTGTTACCATGAGATAAGTTATGATTTGTTGAGAAATATATGTTTAATCGTTCTTGTCTTGAATTGCGATTAGTGAATTGATGATTTGTGATTTTCCTATTTGTATAAATTGTTTATTTCATGATCTTCATACATGGTGTTCGAAAGAATAGTGTAGGTTGATTGTGTGCTTATGTTTGATGATAAAGATATGCGAGAGCAGATTTATATTAAATATGAGTTTGACAACGAAAGTGATCGAGAGATTGGTTTGTTGTTGGGTAATTGATATATGTGGATAGGGTTTTGCTATTGTGTGCTTTTGTAGTGAAATATCCTTCGTAGTTGATGGTGGGGTGGTTGAGAGATCTCCTGTCATTAAGTTCGAGTCTAGCATTGACGTAATCGAGAGATTAGTTAGTGTTGACCGTAGGGTGAGAAGCGTGGGATTTTGATGCATTGAGTACCGATCCTTGATTCAGTAATTGTGAGGATAGATTCGAACCCTAAAACACTGTCTCCAATTCCGTGTATCGTCAATTCCTATTGTTGACCAAGTGCATCCGTTTTATCTGCTTTATTTTATTTTCCTACTTTCGTCCTTTCCGTGACAGCCCCCTTTATGTTAGGACGTTAGTATTTCTTTTCTGCTTCTGTGTTTGACATAAAACCGTAGCCCTGTTAAGCCTTCCTCGAGAGATTTGACTTGGGTCGACCTTACCATTCTATAAGGACCTCGTACTATTACGGCGATCGAAATGAACAATTTGGTCGAACACTACGACCACCTTCGCGGCCGCTAGCTCGAGCGCGAGCCGCGAGAGCGGCGCAAAATGATGTCTCGCGACCGACCTAGAGAGCGCTAGGTCGGCCGTGACGCCAAATCCACACGACGCCGCCACTCCCAAATAATCGAGGCGTGCCCGCGAGCTACCCAACGTCTGAAGAAAAGCACGCCCAATTTCTCGCGACCATGGCTGGCGATCATGAGCCAGTCGCGGCTTACCTAGCGGCCGCAAAGCGAGTCGTGGCGAAGAAGGCGGCGTCGAAGTTCACCTAGCGATCGAGCTCACGACTGTGAGCTCGGCCGAAGCACTGCCGGAAGGCCAAAAATTAGGGTTTCCACTTTGCCTATAAATAGGCATAGCCCCTCGCGCCCCAAGGCGGCCGGACCTAGAATATCGTTTTCCTCGCTTTTCATGATTTTCATACTTTTGCACTCTAACTTTGATTTAGATTGATTCTAGCATTAGTTTTCATAGTTCTACGCTTGTTCTCGCATTGTTATCGATTTGGAACGTTTTCGTCCGAGCAATTGCATCTTTTTCCCGTTTTCCGCTGAGGTTCGGATTTGAACCCAACGATTGTTCTTAAGACGCTACATCACGGGTTTTATCAATTTAATTTCTATTTTTATGGTTAATTCGTATTTTATTCTGTTTTTTATGTCTAGCTAAATTTCTATTCTAATCCTAGGGTTTGCATGATTCTATCCTATATGTTGTGATTCCTGCTATTGTTATTTACCTTCCAGGCATTGATTCATGATTCTTGATGCTTAATTATATGTGTTAATTTCTGATCAATCTTGATGCATATCATAGTTGCCAGTTAATTACTTAACCATTTTAATTGTCGATCGATCTTGAATGCATGATACGGATAAACGCGAGTCGTGGCGAGATAGGAACATTCGTAGGAAGCATATTCTTTGTGATCCTTTTGGAGTTGCTTATTTTCCTCTAGAGACGTAGCAGTAATAGGGAAAATTTGTAATCAACTGCTACAATTGTCGTAACTGAAGTTGTTAGTTATATGTGTGATCTTCCATCTTGTCTGGATTAAAATTGGTTGATAATAAGCAGGATAAACATACGTTGTGGGTAGGATTAATGCATCCCTAGGGTTAGTCTTTCTCTCTTATTATCTCTTTGAGTATTTATTGCTTTAGTTTATTCTCAAGTTGTTACCTTTGCTTTGGATTTGATATCCGAAGCCCTAAAACCTTTCAAACCAAATCTATGCTTGGATAATGATGAATTATTGTTGAGTTAGATTCTGTGTTTTCGCATTACAATCCCTGTGGATACGATACTCTGCTTACCTTATACTTGCGCGTTTTTCGTGTTAGAAAAGTGAGCGATCAGGCTGCGAGCCACACCCTTGGACTGGCTGCTGTGTCTAGTTGGGCTGTCTAGTGAGTCAAGCTGTTGGGGCGGGATAACCTAGTTAGGGGGACCGTCTTGGCAAGCGACAAGGCAAGGGGCCTCAGTAGTTCATCCTAAAACCTAAGGGCAGGTGGGTGGGGGCACAGTGTGCGTGATTTACCAAAAGGGCACCTACCCTTGGTACCTTTAACCAACGACATACACTCGTGGTGAAAACCCTTGAGCCTATGATCGACATCTTCACCAGTATCTCAACGTGTGGAACCCTTAGTCCAACTGCTTGTTATTTGATTCTTTACCTTGTGTTTACTTTTCAGTTTTACTTTCTGCTCATGATCTATCTCTCAGTACAATTCTTCTGAGACCGCCAGCTTGACTGACACCTTGCCCTCTGGGCAACCTCCTACTCAAACTGTGACAACTCGAGTAACAACACAACCAGCTCTCTTGGGTTCGACCCCTTAACTTGTCATATACGAAACTATGTGTTCAAGTTGGAGGAGATTATAAATTATATCTTGACGCGCCTAGGACATTTGACAACGGGTTCCGGGCGGTCGTCACCGCTCTATAGGGACCTCGTACAATTAAGAGTGACTTAGAAGAACAACTAGGTCAGAGCACATGGTGTCCCCCCACCTGCTCGCCATGTTCACCTGCATGTCGAGAGTCTTGTCGACGTCGCCCGCCTATCCATGCTGTCTCACCGAGAACCGTGCGTGCTATCGGATGCTACCGAGAACATTGTGCATGACTCACACGCTGGGCCTGCCCGCACACTTCGTGCGACAGGCACCCACATGCTGGGATTGTGCACCGTCTCGTGGACCCACCGACGTCTCTCGATAATCTATTGAGGCATGCTGAGGCACCTGCAAGAAAAACACACGCCTCGCACGCCCATCTTCCAAACGCCGCCTGTTCGTCTATACGTTCGGCACGGTCGTGCACCTTGTCGTGTGACGTGCTGTCGGCATGCCTCCCGACAGAGACAAGATATGATTTACAGATATGATTTATAGATACTCCATCGTCTTGTATCGTTCTTCGAGTTCTTCACATTTGTTCTTCGTGTTTACAGATATTACAAAAATTAAATCCTAATCTAACCACGATGAATGAAAGATCCACAATTAATTATTACATACGTAATAATCAAATGTGAATTAATCCAACAGAGACAAGATATTGATCCCAGGCTCTGATATCAATTGAAGGGAAATCTGATTTTACCTTTTCTCGAGGATCTATCTTGGATGTTTAATTCATCATACATTGATTATGTACCTAGCATGGACCTATATAATTAATTACTACACGTATGTATTTACTCGTGTTTACCTGCGAATTTCTCGGACAAAGAACGGTGAAGACTCGTGCTTTGATCTTCTAGACTGTATCCCGTTTGCCAAAACTCCAATGGTGAGTGAAAGCAATCTATGGTGGACACTACAAAAGTTCGCCTCCTTTTCTTTTCTATGAGATTGCGAAAATCACAACAAGAATTGGATTACTTCTGATCTTCTATCACCTTGTATTTATAATGCATCTCTAGAATCCTATTAGGATAGGATCCCTACATATCTAATAAATATAATCACAACTTTTCAGATAAAATATATCTAGAATAATATCCTTTGATATCTAATGATATTAGATAAAATCTATCTAGATATAGGAGAATCAGAACAGAGTCCGAGTGGGACTCTACTATAAGTGGTGAAATATCTAGCAGCTCTAGGCCTTGATAGGCCAGCCGATGGATCAAATGCAACGAATAAAGATGGGCCTAAAATGAATTAACTATATTATGTTCAGCCCAGAACGTAAATTAATTCATAAACATTTATTCATGCCTCTAGAGAATAAATGCTGACTTACCTTTTATTATCGAAGATGAGTTGGGCTTGCACTTGGACTTCACGAATCCCCATATTTAAGATATCGCACATCCATTAATTATTTATAGTTTTCTGATTGCTTAAAATAATTACTCTCTTTAATTCCTTAAGTAGTACCACTCAACCTTATTATTGTACTTGAGCTAAACTCAACCTCATGGGTTTAGTACAATAAACCTTTGAGCTCCTTAAGGGCGCCATCATCCTAAATGGATACGGTGACTCGGACAAGTAACTAGCATGACATACAAGCACCTTGCTACCACCTAAGATGCGGAAAATCTTGGGTTATCTCATGTAACCTGTAATGCCCCCATTTTTGTAATGTAGAGACATTACTAAAATCTTTATATCTTTAACTTTATAGAATATATAAGCGTGAAAGTTATAAAATTCGATGAGCAGGCAAAGATATACTTTATAAATACGTATATGCCAATCTGAAACAAAAAACACCAACAAAGCAACATCAACTATGTACATAACCCTCAACAAAATATATATAAATACTCATTAAACGTCATTTGCATTTCAAACATAGTTTTTCATCAAAAACCAGTTAAATTTGTTCTTAAACACACTCGAGTACTAGCATAGTTTGAAACATATTTACATAAAACGTGATCCTGAGAGAATGTATGTGTGGAGCTCATTCCCGTCAGCATCAACAATCAACTTCTCAGCCTGCAAAACATATATCAAAATAGGGGATGTGAGTATATAAACATACTCAGTGGGGAATACACTACAAGCCGTTATAACCAATTGCGTAATGCACACAACATAATGAACTACTTCATTAGTAGTTACCCTTGCGGGTACTCATTATTTAACTCATTGGGTAGCCCCTTGTGGGCCTTCTCGAGGGTACTTCTTTAACATTGAGCCTCTTGTGGGCCTACTCGAGTGTAAGTCATTACACTAGGCCCCTTGTGAGCCTCCTCGAGGGTAATTCTTTACGGCACACAGCCACGACCCCTTGTGGGTCACATTGCTAGCTCACATTCATGCACAAAACACAACAATGATTATAACCATACAATGTACTTACAGATAGAGTAAATCCGACCTCGTGTAGACGTTTCAAAAGACTCTTTAGCTTTTGCTTGGTTGTCCGTCCTTGAGCTTCGGATGTCACGCTACCTAGCACTTTAAAATTACTCTTAACTAAGTTTCATAAGTCCAATTAAGTATATTATACACATCAATGCGCATAAACTGCTTAATCTTAACCAAAATCAACAATACCCTTTTAAACATAACGATGTTCAACGTGAAAGATCATTTAAGACGTCATTTATCTTAGATGAACGTCTATATATGTTCAGCTATCATCAAAGATCATAAATTAACCATCAAAACTAAAATATCAAAGCTTTAGCATTGAAAACTCAAACTTGACGTCAAACTAAAATTTTTAAATTTTCGAATACGTCGGCCGAAAAATCCGAATATATCATTTTAAGCTTTATTCATATCATAGACTCCAAATATGAACTCAAAATGATCAAATAAATCAAAAATCCAACATTACATGGTCTAGGGTTTTCGGCCAAAAAGGGGTTTCGACACAAGTTCGATTTCAAACGTTTTTCTTGTTCAAATTATATTTATATCATCCCAACAAATCATATATGAAAGAATATCAAGCAAATAAACATCATAAATCCAAGATCAAGACCATTCATAATTTTTAAAAATCACACAACAATTCAAAAAAAATGACATATGCTCAAAAATTCAACGTTAAACGACTCGTCGGCGATTAATCCAACATAACATCAAGAAATAATCAAACAACAACACATCCTCTTCATAATTCTCAAAATAACTAAAAATTCAATATGTTCATAAGTTCATGTTTTTCAATTTTTCAAACCGTAGATATGTTCTAGAGATTGAATTATACTTGAATTCGAAGACGGATCGAAAATTTAACGGTTGGATCTTGAAAATTTGGAACTTGAAAATTTTGAAAATTTTAGTGTGTGTAGTGTGTGTTTTGGATGAAATTTTAGGGAGAAAATAATGAAAATGATGAGTGAGTTCCTAAGTTAAAGAAACCAAAAGCCGACTTACAACGTTAATGCTCAACAACGACAACCTAATACGATATTAGATTGAGCATTAAGAGAACTCGACAACGAATAACGATTATATAAGTTACATAATCTCCGACGAGTTAAGAGAAACAAACAATGTCGAAAACTGTAAGCTAAGATTCAAACATAAGATGTCGATCCTCATGTCTCAAAGGACGAGTTAGTATTCACAAAGAACTTCGTTAATCTCTAAGTATTTACTTAAGTGATAGTATGGGATCACTTGAATCATAAGTCAAGACTCCCATTTATTCATCGTGTTAATGCGACAAGCCGTCAAGCATAACCTACTAAGACGTAACTATAATTGTTAAGTCTATTTAGTGGCTTGAGAATAACATAATATACTAATCATAACTTGAATACTAACAATCTATAACAAAATAGTGTTTAGAAGAACACTAAGGTTAGAGTCGAGGTTAGACTCAGAGTTTATGACTCATAAGTTGAGATTCGCCTATGAAAGATGAAAGGATATAGTTTGGGAATTGAGAATGTAAGATAATAGAAATTATCTTAAAACCATCATAAGAAATCACAAAGAAACCCTAAATTGGGAACATTAAGTCGTAATTTATAAATGACCCCCGACCAATCGAAGGAATCTAAGAAAATTTATTTTCTTATGAAGGGCATGTTAAATGCGTAATTGCCGAGAATGACAATCACACCGCTTTGCTTAGCACCTATAGCTTCGGACTAGCAGTTGGGTTCTCTTGAAACAAAATGATATACATACCTTAAAGCATTATATACAAAAGATTTATGAAATATTATTGCATGAACTGTTATTGACTGCCAAATATTTATGTTTTGTTGTGATCCTATCTGAGGTTGATATATCCATCGTGGTATGAGAATGTGTTGGTCCACCAACATTAAAAAAGGGTAACGATCGGATCCGACTTAGTTAAGGACTAACTCGGATTGTATACACGTGTGACTGTGTGTTAAGGTTAGCTACCTCGACTGGTCACGGTGACTATGTGTAGGTGGCCACCTCCCTAGTACGCGAATGAATGAATGATCAGATATGGAACAATGTGGATGAAATAGTCCGGTTGGACACACTTTTGGGAAAATGATAAAATATGTGATATGCATGAGTCTTTTCAACTAAAATCATCATGCGCTATTGTGGGTAGCTCAATAACTATAGAAAGTAAATGTTTTTGGCAATGAGTCCACTGAGTACTTAGCCCTGCATCTCGTTTTTGATGTGCAGGTTGAGCAGGGATTGGTGATGAGTGCGAGGTGGTGCAGAGTGGCAGGTGTCCTGTTGCTTTAATAGAAATGTTTCTAGAACCTTGGGCATGTATCGTCATATGCATGTCCACATGTTTATTGCTGCCAAACTCTGATATTGATTTGGTGTCTTTTGATTATAACTGCTATTCACTTTCGTATTTAACTTGAGCTCGTACCTAGTTCCTTGAATTGCACCCTGATTGGGTTATATTTGGATATTGAACCTTTTGACAAGTCCTTCTGTGACTTGGGTTTGTATTGAAATAACTTATTCATTTTAGTTCATACATTTATGTGTAGTTCAATGGTTAATTGTATTAGTTACTTATGTATATATCCATTGCATTATTATACCGATGATGAAACATTTGATCAGTACTTTCTTGAGAAGTCGGGTCATCACAAAGTGGTACTAGAGCACTTGTTCACTCTGAACCTTAGAAACCCTTTCCTTGAATCCTAAGTTGAAGGTTGAGTCTAGAAATTATTGGTGTTTGACTACCACCGCACAAAGACTCCATCGTCGTCTCCGCTTCAACGAGAAAAAAGGTAACTATCTCAATTGAAGGTTATTTTGAAATGATGGAAGTATATAGAATGTGAAATAGACTTACAAATGTTGCTTAGTTTGAAGGTCGAAATATATTTTGGAAAAATGAATGATTTGAAGTTGAAAAGTTTCTTTCAAAATAATTGGTCATTAGTTTGAAAGAAAGTTGCAAATTTTAGGGCTTTGGTAAGGGAGTAATATGAGGATACTTGTTTATCGCAATATGTGTCATGATCTGTGTTTACTGCTATATGCAAAGCATACTAGAAGCGGGATGTAAATGAGTATGTTTCCCAGTGAGAACATAGACTCTTAAGACGTATGATCCTTTGCTACCGAACTTAGTATGAGAACATAAGGTATCCTCGATTGAGCAGTAATACTAAGGAAGAACGAGAACATAGAAATTTTAAGAATCATAACCCGAACGGATTTGAGGATGAGAACGCTAATAGTCTACGATGACGAAGCGATTGCTTAACCGGAGGTTCGTCTTCATATGAGTCCCAACCTCTCTACGCCGGAATCCGAACACTCTTGCGTGTTGCCTCTATTGTGGCAATAATGAAAAGAATCAAAGTATAATGTTAAGGAAGTATAAAAGAAAGATCAAATTGTAAGTAAATTATAGGAACAATTATGATCGAATTTTATGATGCAAATAGAAATAAGGATTCCAGAACCCAATAAGATAGGGTGACCACTTAGCCTTTATCCAAAGGTTAGACATCGAACGTTTATTCCGTCCTAAGGAACCTTGCAGTCTCTTCCCAAAGACCAAACCATGAAAGTAGTTTCATAAGAACTTAGGAATATAAGATGGTTCAGACGGTTTTTATGACTAGGCTCCCTTTATCTTCTAGATTCACACCCGAGGAGGTGCTACGCTCCTACCATTCCTACCAGATGTACCGAGTAGAAGACATCGGCGAGTTCCTTGCTCATTTTGTACGTCATTGGGCTGCTGCACTTGCTCGTGGTACGTCACATTATGATGATGTGCTTTGACTGATCACGAGACTGCCATTCGACTGGCAAGGATATGTCCGTGAGATATCGGTAGATTATATCTATCGACGCCAAGAGAGCTTCGATCTTGAGGCGGACTTGCCTCGTTTTGTCAGTCACCTGAGTTACATATTCATGGTATACGGAGCTACACCATGTGGACCGTATCTCCCCGAATGGGAATACACCTGGCACGATGAGATTCCCGATTGGCTTCACCCGGAGGTGCCTCGTTTGGCATTTGATGGACCCGTATTCATACCTGGTTATGGCAGGAACATGTTCGAGGCTGGACCTTCCTGTCCTCGACAGCTCACTTTTTCGGTCCTACCGCTAGTCGGATTCAAGCCACGTCATTAACAGCCCAGACCATCGCCACCGATCATTCTATGTCAGCATCCATCTCTACCTACCGGCACTCCCCTAGCTCAACCGCTGCCACCCATGCATGGACCCCTGTACCATGATACTGTGGAGTTTGATGATCCATGTGGCCTAGCTGCAGGCACCGTGAGAGTAGCTTGTGCCCGTCTTATCACGATCCGCTTCCAACCGATGCTTTCAAGAAGATCACGACCGAGATCCATCGAGACACAGGCCGCTATGGGATAAGCTAGGGTGATTAGAGTCCGAGAGCCCGTGGCTCCACATTCGATCTTGAGGTCATAAATGAGGAAGACCTAGAGGAAGATCTTGAGGAGGACCCGTCACGATGATGAGATAGAAAGAGTAGACAATATCCATACTCCCGTTCGACTCACGACGATGAGTGTAACAGCCCGGGTTCTGGGTCCAAGACCCGAGGCGTTACGATAAGGTGGCTGCTCAACTCAGTCGAGTGAAATAAATAAATAAAATAATTAATGAAGACTTCACGGGACATGAAAGAACTGTGATCGACACTCTAAGGGAATACCCGAATCAAAATACTTAAACGAACACGGAGTATGAGGACACCGGTTCCCACAAAGTTAAATATATAAGAAGTTCGAATTCAACTTCACCTTATAGGTGACATATCAACAAATGATTAGGTTTTAGTTGTGGGCTACATGTCCCGATCAATATATTTCCGTGGGAGCATTAAACAAAAACATAAACAACATTAAGGACCCACTAAGGTAGACCACAACCACGTGGAAACCATCGCCTTGTCCTCCTCCCATCCATCGCTCATCCCGCAAAACATTTCGAAGAGATTTTGGGTGAGTACTAATGCACTCGATGAGTTAACTCGCCCATTTTATAAAACTTGTTGCGAAATGAAATCGGTGACATGCATGTATACCCCATTATTGCAAAGGTTTTAAAACCGAAACCACTTCACAATTATATAAAAACGTTTACTTTTCTTTTCTTGAGCCGAAGCTCCTTAGCTCGAGCAATTTTACGTGTTGGTGTTACCTTACCTCGACCCAAAGGATTTCTCCCAAGGCCCTTAACTTTGCATGGACGGGGACTCGGCCGAGCCACACCCACCAATGTACTTGATGTACACAAACCTTATCCCGAAGGAAACAAGGCCCGATCGTTTCGATTTCAAGCCCTGTGGCATCAAGATATTCGACCAAGTAAGGTAAACACACAGCAAAATATTTTACATGCATTCACAACTTTAACTTTAAAAACATTGGGTTTACTAACCCAAGATATCTTGTAAAATATAACCCACCTCGTCTTGGTGAACTGATTGATCTCAACTGGTGATATCTTCGTTTTGCTTGACAGGTCCTACAAGATAAGTCTAGGCCTTAAGCTCATGACATGATATAACTTAGCCACATCATACATCTCAGTCCTAGGTCTACCTATTCCCGGTACTAACTTTCATACTTTGAACTCACGGTTCAATACATTCACATAACTGCTCATCTATTTATGAATGATGAATACGCAATATGCAACGCACGTTTTTTTTTAATCACAAGTTCAGTACTTATATTTCTTTGAAATCATGATTTAGCAAAGCTTGATGTCACTTTTAAAAACAAGAATGCATCATGACCCTATGCCATGTTTTGATTTACCATAATATGATGTCATGCCTTGATAAAACATATGCTCATTTCGTGATTCACATTCATGTGTCACGTAGTCATGTTTAGACATATATGTACACATAAAACCATGACCACACTTTATTCACTTTATAAATAATAAGATCGGACACTTAGTCCTAAAGATCATGAATCATACTCATATACTTATACTTAGGTGATAATACCATTAACACCCTTCATAAGTCATAAAAACTCACAAACATGGGTTTTCTCACGTTTTCCAACACTTAGAGAAAATTTGACTAAGTACAATAACTTTCTCATTTTTATAAAATGCGCACTGGACTTCCAAAATTCATAGTAAATAGTGTATTTATCACAAAAATATGAGAGTGGTCATTATGGAAAGCTATTGAACAAATCGATGTGCCATAAAAATTTGGTGTCCAGAGTCGCTCTGTAACCCTATGATATTTCTCTTTAAAACAGAATAGTCCCAAAATATTTTCGGAAAGACACTGGGCGTTTGTACATTTTGTAAAAATCACCACGGCCAAACTAATGGGCCAAAAATTATGAAAAAGGTATTAAATCAAATCTCTATGTGTCTATTTTATACGTGCTCTGGGTTTAGGGAAAAACTCATCATGGTTTGGGAGAAATCATTTTTATGCCGAGGTCTATCTTTCTCTCGGCAGAAAAGTGCAACTTCAAAAGAGAATTTTTGAAAACTATCAAATGAATTCGGATAGAGCTGAAATTTGGTATGCATATTAAAGACTCATATATATACATATGTTTTAAAACAAAGAATTATCCAAGCACTTTAACATAGTCAAAAACATCACGCCACTTTCCATATTTTCGTGTAGCTCACTGCAGTTTTCATATACTTCGAAAATAAATTGCTACACATGATTCCAAGCTTAGAAAACTTATAGGCTTCCATAAAAACATCATATGAACATATTGGAACATATATCTCATGCTAGATCATACATGCAACAACATTTTGACAAGCCAAAGTCACATACCAACACATATCAACACAAAACTACACATAAATGACACGAGACTCCATTCTCGCGTATCCATCTCCTTCCACCGATTATTTTCAACAACCACCACCACCAACAACTTAAAAATAATATGAAACTAGGAGGACACCTCCAACAAGAAAAATAGTCGGCCATTACAAGAAAAGGAATAGAGAAAAACCATTATCTCTACAAGTTTCCATAAACGTCTCTCTCACTCTCTACCTCCTTCGAACTCTCTTCCTTATTCTTCCTAGCTCTTTCTTCTCCATCCAATCTCTTGAAAAGGATGATAATATGGTGGAAAATGGGCTGCCTTGGTGGTGCTTGAGGATAGAAGGAGTTTTCTCCATGTTTGAGCTTGAAAATGAAAGAAAAATGGTGTTTTTGATAGGGAGGAAGAGGCTACAAAATTGGGGATTAAGGGGGGAGAATGACTCTTCTTGGGAGATACAAATCTGAATAAGAGAGTGTGTGAGAGGGCTGGTCATTCATAAGGGTAGAGGGGATAGCAAATGTAGGATTATGATCATGATATGACATGCACCAATGCATGTGCATGCTTTCTTACATACCCTTACACTCCCTCTCTCCTAGCCATAATTTCCACACTTAGACCCCTCATATGGCTGATTTTTGTATTCAAATATATCTTCAACTTATTGATAATAAATAATATCACACATCAAAATATTATGTGGACTATTACTAGTCCACACATATGATACAGACACACGACACATGCACATACATAATAAAATACATATCTTGACATATAATAGCATATCATACACTTATCATATAGTAATTAATTATAATTACACGTATATGCTCAATCGAGAATAAAAATCGACGTATACTTTGAAATTCGAAATAATTCGAATTACTATAGGACATTAAAATTCCATATATCATATGATATAATACTCCACACAAACCAATCACGTCATATGATATGCATGTTATGACTTTTGAATCTTTCGTGCTTCGAATGTAAATTTTCGAAATCATTCATTTATTGATCGCGCCGGATCAATTTTAAAACGTCATGAATTTTTAATTCACTCGTGAGACTTGATACTTTAGAAACCATGCAATTTTTTTTTTAAACATTACAAGAATTTTCTTATCCGGGAAATAGGTACCTACGTAACGTCTCAGTATTTATATTACTGGATTTTCTTAAGGCAAAAACTACGGGGTGTTACAATGAGCCATGTCTACATACCGGGTAATTATGGATCTAGTTATTAGGACAAGATAGTGTTTGTCTATATACCCTTGTATATCTTTTCATGCATGCGGAAACGATGAGTCGCTCTGACATGAAGCCTTATTCTGATGACCGCGGTGGCGTTTAGATTTTTGTACGCACCGTGACTAGGTACACTGAGTGATGCTGATATTTATTTTCGGAATATCATACTCCGTACCTGGCCTCTTGTGGATCTTAAAAGCGATGATGAAAGTCCTCGTAGAGACATTTGATGTGATATGATGATAGCTCCGCGAGAGTCTTTCGTGCTAATATATATTGTGATCTTGATGGATGGTATAAGAAGATATTTGATTGCGTATATTTATGAAGGTTAGGATAACTCCGATAAGAGGAAACCATGAGGTAACACCCGAAAGAGAGGACACCCCTCCACCACCACCACCGCGGGAAGAATCGAGAACTATTCCTCGGTAATCCGCCAACCTTGAATGGGACCGGGAATCCGTGGATCTAGAACTATGGATTCGCGACTAGAGCGAATCTTCAATTTCCTTCATCGCACCTCTCAAGAACGCTTATCAATGCATTGCTTTTCAAATGACCGATGCCGCCGACTTTTGGTGGGAGACGAAGAGGAAGACCTTATCCGAAGAGGAACTCAAAGAATATACCTGGGAGGAGTTTAAGGAGGAAGTGTAAAAGAAATACATTCTTAAGAGCTATCGGAAAAGAAAGGAACATGAATTCTACAATCTGCGCCAGGGAAAGACAACGGTCATGACTACGATAGGATAGAGCGAGATATCGCGGTATGCGCCTCAACTAGTCGATACCGATGAGAAGAGGGCAGAAATGTTTCGGACGGGACTCCGTCATGAGATCAGGGTGTCGCTAGCTGGCCATGGAAATCTGACCTACCGTGAGGCCCTCAGTAGAGCATTGGACATTGAGGCTGCCCTGCTCGAAGATAGGATTGTCGCGTGCATCCACCGAATCTCCAAGGAGATCGTGGGAAGGACCCCACCAAGGTCAAGGATCATGATCGAGCTAAAAACACACTCAAATTCACTCGCAATCGTACGAGGTAATTGTAGCATGATAAGTTAACACGAGTCGTCTCTCAAGGAAAACTTAACAGGGCGATTGTTCGTGTCGCACACAGAAAGCGATTAAAACCTAAACATTCTAATGCCAACGGGGGTTTGAAACATGCAAGAAATGAAATATGAGAAAATAAACGGCGAACCTAAGCTAGGGGTTGTCAATCCCGAGCTATACTAATAAAGCAATAAATCTAAACCGGGTTGTCAATCCCTAGTTGAGCTACTGCGATAAATCAAAAGCGATAAACAAAAGCATATGCAATCATATTATTCATAGGGTTTGTCAATCCCTAATTTAAATCTAATTGCAAATAAACGAAAGCGAAATCATTACGTAATATAAATCAACGGAACATGAAAAATCCAATCCATCATCACTATGAATTGAATTCACAAGAATCACAAATAATAAACTATGAAAATTGATTCCACAAGAACTGAAAATCCAAAGCATAAATTGATAACAAGATTATTCAATGATGAACAAGAGAACATGAAATAAATCTAACTATTATCTCGTTATCATTGTCGAAGAAATCGGAAGGAAGCTCGAAAGAGCGCCGCAGAGCCCCAAGAAATAGAATCAAGAACCGCGCGCCTTTGAGCTGCCGTATATTTATATTTAGTGAAAGTGAGCGTGAGTTTGGATTGAGCGCAGGTTCATAATGCATTCTGTATTAGAGGTGAACGCTAGATGAGCTTGAGCGCCGGTTGGGTGAAGCGAGCGCTGGAAATTGGGCTGGAAATGGGTGTCTTGGCTACCGTGTATGAGATGGCGCTGGAGATGGCTGAGCGCGCGCTGGAGAAGTTGGAGGGCGCTCCAGATGGTGAACGCGCGCTTGAAATTGGAAGCTGGCGCTGAGAATCAGCCTGAACCGGCGTTTGGGTTGAACCGGCGTTCGGAGGCCGGAGGCTGGGCGTTCGGAGGTCGCGCGCGTTTGCGCGAGCGCCCGCGGCGCGCGGGCGCGCGCGATACTGCTTTGTGCAGTGTTTTTGCTTTGGCCCGTTCTCCTTCGTCTGAACTCCGATTTATACACGGTTTTCACCTACGGACTCCTATCACAACGTACTTTACTTCTTATGAAGGAAAAAATCCTTGATTCATTCTCCAATATTCATGAGAATCGTTGAAAGTGTTCAGCGCCGGCGCGCGGAGTGCACGTGCGCGACTTTGAAGAAATGATCCGTTCTCCCTCGTCCGAACTCCGAATTGCGATCCGTTTGCGCCTATGAATTCCTATCGAAAGGCTATTCAATAATATCTGATTCTTGGAAGATCCAATTCATCCTATTTTCTGCCGTTTTCCTACAAAACATCGAGACGAACGAAGTAAATCCGAATCGATAAATAATAATCTAACCAACGGCATAAATAGGATAAACCACTAAAATTAACATGTAAAATAATACCAAGAAATAGCACAAATTCATACCAAACAACTCCCCCACACTTATCCATTTGCTTGTCTTCAAGCAAAGTCTATACTAATAAGGTTCGAAAGTTAACTCATGCAACATCACTCTTAGTCCAATCAATCAAATCTCTTTTGCAATTCCCCCAAACATGATGAATACATAATCAAAGACAACGTGAAACAAATCTAAGATTGTGAAAATATCAAATAAACAAGTAAGTTATTTTTGCTCAGACCCAACTCTCCGCTAGAGGTGAATTAACTAAAATGGTTACCTTTAGCAACAAGTTTCCTTTGATAACATAGAAGGTATTAACAGATTTTGGAACAATGTTCGAAAGGTGAACTCTCGATGAACTCGAGTCTCCTAACGTGGTTTTCCATGTCCATTTCTCAATTTACGAGAAAGAGGGACATAATTCCATCCTCCATTTATACAATCTCAACAACATTGGAGTTTTAATTCTCCTTATTTTCTTTTTCACACATATTTTTCTTTTTTTTTTTTTTTTTTTAAATGAAATGAGTATATAGGTAACCACATTGTTAACACTCCCCCTAGCATTAGCCGGACAAATCACGTCAATAACCACCGATTTAAAATCAATTCACACGATCTCGTCAATTCACATTGCACTTTAATCACATGACATCAAGATAAACGAGAAATACATCAAGGTCCGATCCATACCACAGAGTTCAGTTGCACAAATCAAAATCCTAACTTATTCACATAGACACAAACTTAAGTCCAAACAATCAAAATAAGCACAAGGGCACATCATTAAGCATACAAAAACTATAAATCACGCACACAAAACGGTAAACATCCCCACGCCGTAAATCGAGCACTTGTCCGGTGCTCAAAACGTTAAAAGCTCAAAATGACCATAGAGGATGATACTTCCACGATAATCGGCATTTAATGCGCTGTAGAGTTGGAGCATCACGGCTTCGTCTCGTTGCGAAAACTTTCGGATCCGAGCAAAACAAACACGTACACAACGGATAGATCAAAGAACAACGAAAGAAAACAAAAGAAAGAAAGAAAGGAAAACAAAACCAAAACGTGGGTTGCCTCCCACGGGCGCTTGTTTAACGTCATTAGCTCGGCGTGTTTATTAGATTAACGGTGGTGGTCAATGTGGCGGTCCGCCATAATCATGATGCCATGAGCTCCGCCGGTGCCCAGAGGACTATACAGTGTTGCTCGGATAGGGCATAGACACCCTTTATCGGCAGACTTGAAAAACTGCTTTCACCTCTATAAGCACCGAGGTCAACTCCGTTTCTCCAAAATTAGAAGCTCGGTGAAAAGATCACCGACTTCCTTGCTCATCCTCCACGAACACATACTTCATCCGGTGGTTCCTTCAATACCATTGTGGGTGCGGGCATGCTAACAAATTCCTTTCCCAATCCTCTTCATCAACCGAAATCGCATGAACTACTTGACCGTGTTCTCGAGGTCACCATACTTGTCGAGTCTAACTCGGAGACTACCACCTCTTCCTCCTTTTCTTGTGGTGGCAGAATATCTTCAGATGGCTCTTCCACAACACGATCATCTGCTCGATCACCTTGAAGGACAATGACTGCTTGAGCCTCACAGGGGTGGCTCAGAAGTTCTCTCACTGCAAGTTGTCGTTGATACTCAACCAACTTCACAGCCATCAGTCCCACACGTGCCTCTAAACGCTCAAGAGTTGTGTCTCTATCGTCGATGGCGAACTCGATGGTGGGTGGTCGCTTTGAGCCTCATAGGGTGAGCTTGGAGGCTCCCTATCGCATCTTGTTGCAGCAACTCGTCCATCTTCTCGGTCGTCATTTCTAATTTTGCTTGCAAGCGTCGATTTAGTGTCGTCGACATCCAACCTTTGGTGGCGATGCAATCAATTCGGTCTCCATATTATCCAGCGGATACCTCACGAGGTGGTGGTGGAGGTGGTGGAGAATAATACTCTGTTGCGGGTGGTACCCTTTATTCTTTGTGGAGGTTGTGGTCATTGTGGATCATAATATCCATAGTCGGGTTGTGGGTCCCAACATCTCGAATCGGGATGTGGTTCCCACCATTCTCGAATCGGATGAGGAGGTCATTGTCTTCTGTGGATCCCACCATCCCAAATCGGGTTGTGGATCCCAATATTCGGGTTGGGTTGATTCCACAACTCGAGTTGGGTTGGTTATTCCACCCAACCATATTGTTCTTGGTAAAGCTCAAATTCTGTCGGGGTTGGAATCTATAATGCGTCGAAGACCTCGGCGTTGCCGTCAAAAGCATACATCTTCCATCAAACGGTGGCAACCTAGCATTCACAACACTCACACAAAAAATGGATCACGCATGAATGGGTATAACAAAATAAAAGCGAAAAGAAAATGTAAAATAAACAACACAAACAATACGCCTAAAGTTTTCCCGACAACGCGCCAAAATTGATCGAGCTAAAACACACTCAAATTCACTGCATGATAAATGCGAGGTAATTGTAGCGTGATAAGTTAACACGAGTTGTCTCTCAAGGAAAACTTAACAGGCGATTGTTAGTGTCGCATACGAAAGCGATTAAAACCTAAATATTCTAATGCCAGCGGGGTTTGAAACATGCAAGAAATGAAATACGAGAAAATAAGCGGCGAACCTAAGCTGGGGTTGTCGATCCCGAGCTATACTAATAAAGCGATAAATCTAAACCGGGGTTGTCAATCCCTAGTTGAGCTACGAAAGATAAATCAGCGATAAACAAAAGCATATGCAATCATATTATTCATAGGGTTTGTCAATCCCTAATTTAAATCTAATTGCAAATAAGCGAAAGCGAAATCATTACATAATATAAATCAGCGGAACATGAAAATCGATCCATCGTCACTATGAATTGAATTCACAAGAATCACAAATAATAAACTATGAAAATTGATTCCACAAGCGAAAATCAAAGCATAAATTGATAACAAGATTATTCAATGATGAACAAGAGAACATGAAATAAATCTAACTATTATCTCGTTCTTGTTATGCGAAGAAATGCGGAAGGAAGCACGAAAAGGCGCGGCAGAGCCCCAAGAAATAGAACTGAAGAACTGCCTTTGACCTAGCGCGCGTATATTTATATTTAGTGAAAGTGAGCGTGAGTTTGGATTGAGCGCAGGTTCATAATGCATTCTATATTAGAGGTGAACACTGGATGAGCTTGAGCGCCGGTTGGGTGAAGCGGCGCTGGAAATTGGGCTGGAAATGGGTGTCTTGGCCAGGTGCATGAGATAAGCGCTGATGGCTGGCCTTGCTGGAGAAGTTGGAGGGCGCTCAGATGGTGAGCAGCGCTGAAATTGGAAGCTGGCGCTGAGAATCAGCCTGAACCGGCGTTTGGGTTGAACCGGCGTTCGGAGGCCGGAGGCTGGGCGTTCGGAGGTCGCGCGCGTTGCTTGAAGCGCCCGCGACGCGCGGGCGCGCGATACTGCTGTGCAGTGTTTTGCTTTGGCCCGTTCTCCTTCGTCCTGAACTCCGATTTATACACGGTTTTCACCTACGGACTCCTATCACAACGTACTTTACTTCTTATGAAGGAAAAATCCTTGATTCATTCTCCAATATTCATGAGAATCGTTGAAAGTGTTCAGCGCCGGCGCGCGGGTGCGTCTTGCGACTTTGAAGAAATGATCCGTTCTCCCTCGTCCGAACTCCGGTGCGATCCGTTTGCGCCTATGAATTCCTATCGAAGGCTATTCAATAATATCTGATTCTTGGAAGATCAATTCATCCTATTTTCTGCCGTTTTCCTACAAAACATCGAGACGAGCAAGTAAATCCGAATCGATAAATAATAATCAAACCAACGGCATAAATAGGATAAACCACTAAAATTAACATGTAAAATAATACCAAGAAATAGCACAAATTCATACCAAACAACTCCCCACACTTATCCATTTGCTTGTCTTCAAGCAAAGTCTATACTAATAAGGTTCAAAGTTAACTCATGCAACATCACTCTTAGTCCAATCAATCAAATCTCTTTTGCAATTCCCCAAACATGATGAATACATAATCAAAGACAACGTGAAACAAATCTAAGATTGTGAAAATATCAAATAAACAAGTAAGTTATTTTTGCTCAGGACCCAACTCTCCGCTAGAGGTGAATTAACTAAAATGGTTACCTTTAGCAACAAGTTTCCTTTGATAACATAGAAGGTATTATGATTTTGGAACAATGTTCGAAGGTGAACTCTCGATGAACTCGAGTCTCCTAACGTGGTTTTCCATGTCCATTTCTCAATTCTGAGAAAGAGGACATAATTCCATCCTCCATTTATACAATCTCAACAACATTGGAGTTTTAATTCTCCTTATTTTCTTTTCACACATATTTTTCTTTTTTTTTTTTTTTTTTAAATGAAATGAGTATATAGGTAACCACATTGTTAACACTCCCCTAGCATTAGCCGGACAAATCACGTCGATAACCACCGATTTAAAATCAATTCACACGATCTCGTCAATTCACATTGCACTTTAATCACATGACATCAAGATAAGCGAGAAATACATCAAGGTCCGATCCATACCACAGAGTTCAGTTGCACAAATCAAAATCCTAACTTATTCACATAGACACAAACTTAAGTCCAAACAATCAAAATAAGCACAAGGGCACATCATTAAGCATACAAAAACTATAAATCACGCACACAAACGAGTAAACATCCCCGCGCCGTCGAAACACGTCCCGGTGCTCAAAACGATAAAAGCTCAAAATGACCATAGAGGATGATACTTCCACGATAATCGGCAGATATGTGCTGTTGTAGAGTTGGAGCATCACGGCTTCATCTCGTTCTTGAAAACTTTCGGATCCGAGCAAAACAAACACGAGACACAACGGATAGATCGAAGAACAACGAAAGAAAACAAAAGAAAGAAAGAAAGGAAAACAAAACCAAAGCGTGGGTTTGCCTCCCACGGGCGCTTGTTTAACGTCATTAGCTCGGCGTGTTTATTAGATTAACGGTGGTGGTCGATGTGGCGGTCCGCCATAATCATGATGCCATGAGCTCCATCGGTGCCCTGCAGGACTATACCAAGTGTTGCTCGGATAGGGCATAGACACCCCTTTATCGCCAGCCTTGAAAACTGCTTTCACCCTCTATAAGCACCGAGGTCAACTCCGTTTCTCCAAAATTAGAAGCTCGGTGAAAAGATCACCGACTTCCCTTGCTCATCCTCCACGAACACATACTTCATCGGTAGTTCCTTCAATACCATTGTGGGTCTGGGCATGCTAACAAATTCCCTTTCCCAATCCTCTTCATCAACTGAAATCGCATGAACTACTTCGACCGTGTTCTCAAGGGTCAGCTCATACTTGTCGGAGTCTAACTCGGAGACTACCACCTCTTCCTCCTTTTCTTGTGGTGGCAGAATATCTTCAGATGGCTCTTCCACAACACGATCATCTGCTCGATCACCTTGAAGGACAATGACTGCTTGAGCCTCACAGGGGTGGCTCAGAAGTTCTCTCACTGCAAGTTGTCATTGATACTCAACCAACTTCACAGCCATCAGTCCCACACGTGCCTCTAAACGCTCAAGAGTTGTGTCTCTATCATCCAATGGCGAACTCTGATGGTCAGTGGTCGCCTGAGCCTCATAGGGTGAGCTTGGGCTCCTATTGCATCTTGTTGCAGAACTCGTCCATCTTCTCGGTCATCATTTCTAATTTTGCTTGCAAGCGTCGATTTTAGTGTCGCCGACATCGACCTTTGGTGGCGATGCAATCAATTCGGTCTCCATATTATCCAGCGGATACCTCACGAGGTGGTGGTGGAGGTGGTGGAGAATAATACTCTGTTGCGGGTGGTACCACTGTTCTTTGTGGAGGTTGTGGTTGTTGTGGATCATAATATCCATAGTCAGGTTGTGGGTCCCAACATCTCGAATCGGGATGTGGTTCCCACCATTCAGAATCGGATGAGAGGAGGCTGTTGTTCTTGTGGATCCCACCATCCCAAATCGGGTTGTGGATCCCATATTCGGGTTGGGTTGATTCCACAACTCCGAGTTGGGTTGGTTATTCCACCCGAACCATATTGTTGCTGGTAAAGCTCAAATTCCTGTCGGGGTTGGAATCTATGTGCGTCAAAGACCTCGGCGTTGCCGTCAAAAGCATACATCTTCCATCAAACGGTGGCAACCTAGCATTCACAACACTCACACAAAAATGGATCACGCGCAACTGGAGTATAACAAAATAAAAATGAAAAGAAAAACAGAAAATAAACAACACAAACAATACGCCTAAAGTTTTCCCCGGCAACGGCGCCAAAATTGATCGAGCTAAAAACACACTCAAATTCACTCGCAATCGTACGAGGTAATTGTAGCGTGATAAGTTAACACGAGTTGTCTCTCAAGGAAAACTTAATAGGGCGATTGTTCGTGTCGCATACTGACGATTAAAACCTAAATATTCTAATGCCAGCGGGTTTTGAAACATGCAAGAAATGAAATACGAGAAAATAAGCGGCGAACCTAAGCTGGGGTTGTCAATCCCGAGCTATACTAATAAAGCAATAAATCTAAACCGGGGTTGTCAATCCCTAGTTGAGCTCTGGCGATAAATCAGCGATAAACAAAAGCATATGCAATCATATTATTCATAGGGTTTGTCAATCCCTAATTTAAATCTAATTGCAAATAAGCGGCGAAATCATTACATAATATAAATCAACGGAACATGAAAATCGATCCATCATCACTATGAATTGAATTCACAAGAATCACAAATAATAAACTATGAAAATTGATTCCACAAGAACGAAAATCCAAAGCATAAATTGATAACAAGATTATTCAATGATGAACAAGAGAACATGAAATAAATCTAACTATTATCTAGTTCTTGTTATGCGAAGAAATGCGGAAGGAAGCACGGAAAGAGCGCTTGGCAGAGCCCCAAGAAATAGAATCAAGAATTGCCTTTGACCTAGCGCGTATATTTATATTTAGTGAAAGTGGCGTGAGTTTGGATTGGCGCAGTTCATAATGCATTCTATATTAGAGGTGAGCGCTGGATGAGCTTGGCGCGGTTGGGTGAAGCGAGCCTGAAATTGGGCTGGAAATGGGTGTCTTGGCCTTGTACGTGAGATAAGCGCCGAGATGGCCGGCCTTGGAGAAGTTGGAGGCGCTCGGATGGTGAGCAGCTGAAATTGGAAGCTGGCGCTGAGAATCAGCCTGAACCGGTGTTTGGGTTGAACCGGCGTTCGGAGGCTGGAGGCTGGGCGTTCGGAGGTCGCGCGTTCTTGTGGCCTTGTGCTGGCGCGCGATGATGACTTTGTGCAGTGTTTTTGCTTTGGCCCGTTCTCCTTCTTCGAACTCCAATTTGTACACGGTTTTCACCTACGGACTCCTATCACAACGTAATTTACTTCTTATGAAGGAAAAAATCCTTGATTCCTTCTCCAATATTCATGAGAATCGTTGAAAGTGTTCAGCGCCGGCGCGCGGAGTGCACGTGCGTCTTGCGACTTTGAAGAAATGATCCGTTCTCCCTCGTCCGAACTCCGAATTGCGATCCGTTTGCGCCTATGAATTCCTATCGAAAGTCTCTTCAATAATATCTGATCCTTGGCAGATCCAATTTATCCTATTTTCTGCCATTTTCCTACAAAACATCGAGACGAACGAAGTAAATCCGAATCGATAAATAATAATCAAACCAACGGCATAAATAGGATAAACCACTAAAATTAACATGTAAAATAGTTCCAAGAAATAGCACAAATTCATACCAAACAGATCACATAGTGGCTAGGCCGATAGAAGGCCATGGCAAGGAAGTAACGTGCTATCTGGGCATGGATAAGTTAATGGACGCCTCGTGGTACCCGCGCCTGGCGGGAGAAACCAGAGATTTTAAGACTCCCCGTGTTCCCTAGGTGCCATAGAAGTCACAAAGGAGCATGTACATTTACGAATGATGGATGCTTCAAGTGTGGCCAGAAGGGTCACTACTCGAGGGCCGTCGGGGATGTGTCGAGGAGAAATGGTGGTCCCAGCGTGCTATCCGAGTCCAACGGTCCGTGCTATCCAAGCTCAACCGCTTGAAAGAATAAACGATTCAAGACTTCCGGCCGATCCAGCGACCCTATCAACCAGGCGAGCAACGACAACAACAATGGCGACCACAACAACAATAACAATACCGACAAACCGTAGCAACAACAACAGCAACAACCACAGCATCAACAACAACAACAACAACCAACACCGCATGCGGGGCCTCGCCTCAATTAAGAAAGAGTTCCGTAGGAACCACCAAGGAACCAAAACTTGGCGGTATGGGAACACTCCTCAAATTGCTGTTATCCTACTTTTCGATACTGGCGCATCGTATTCTTTTATTTCTAAAGCTTGCGTAGAGAACTT